>JAZHYW010001148.1:0-26432 GCA_037355805.1 Ixodes ricinus | reverse complement strand
TTTCCAACACATGGCCTTCAGAGGACAGGTTGCCTTCTGAGTTCAAACCATATTTCGTTGTGAGAGACCAACTCTCAGTCACAGATGCATTGTTGTTCCAGGGAGAGAAGATAGTGGTCCCGTCCACTCTCCGTGATCAAGTCATTGATGTAGCACATGAAACACACCAAGGTATCTCGCGCACCACCAGCATCATCAAGGAACTTTACTGGTGGCCGCATCTAAATCAGCATGTCAGGACCAAAGTTCAAAACTGTACAGTATGTCAGTCCACAGATAAGCCTGCAAAGGCATCTCCTGCACCTCTTCAACCAGTCGAATTCCCCACCCGTCCATGGGTAAAACTGGGTATGGATATTGTTGGTCCCTTCGAACGAGCTCCTGCTCAGGAAAGATTTTTCATCACATTGGTAGATTACCACAGCAAGTGGCCTGAAGTGGCACCAGCCCACAACGTCACGACTGCCACAGTCATAAAGTTTTTGAAGTCTGTCTTTGCCCGCGAGGGTCTGCCGCAAGAGATCACGACAGACAATGGTCCACAATTTATTTCAAAGGAGTTCAGCGATTTCTTGAAGACGCATGGCATCAAGCATGCAAAGTCATCCCTCTACCATCCCCAAGCTAATGGACAGGTAGAGCGATTCAATCGAGTCCTTAAGTCTGTCATTCAGTTGGCTCTCGTCCAACATCGTCCGCTTTCTGAAGCCATTACGGAATATCTCGGTGTTTACCGAAGTACGCGCCATGCCGCGACTGGAGAAACACCAGCATTTCTTCTACATGGTCGCACCCACCGGACGCGACTGCATCTCCAAGGGCGAGGGACCCCAGAGTCCGCCGTCCCTTCACATGTCGTTCAGGAAGAGCTTCCTGATAGAGTCAAGGAATATCAAATGAAGATGAAAAAGTATTCCGATGCCAGGCGAGCAGTCAAGCACCCTGCTTTTGCTCCTGGGCAATCAGTAAAGGTTTTCAAACCCAACATTAGAGGGAAAATGCGCAACAAATATGCTCCACCGCAACATATACATGAACAAGTAGGACCAGCCACGTATAGATTAGATGATGGAACCATATGGAATGCAGCCAAAATGACACGTACCACATTGAAACCACCCCAACGTCAGCCTTTGTGGCTTATGGACGATGACATATTCCCCACTTCAACTAATGCGGCTCCAGCTGTAAGCCTGGGCCACGTGCCACCTGAGGGTCCGGCACCTGCAACTTTGCGTGCTGCGGCCCCCAGCGTCGTTCCCGTTTCTGCGGCCCCTGCTGCCGTTCCTGTTTTTGCGGCCCCTGCTGCCGGTCCTGTTTTTGCGGCCCCTGATGCCGGTCCTGTCCCGACGGACCCTGTTGCCGCCCATGCTTCTGCGGCACCCGGTCCTGGCCATGTTCCTGCGGCCCCTGGCGCCGCCCAAGTTCCTGTGGTGCCAGGCGTCGTCCATCGTCCTGCGGCTCCTGAAGCCCATGTTCCTGTGGTGCCTGGTGCCGTCCATGTCCCGGCGGTACCCGGTGCCCTTCCTGTTCCTGCTGTACCCAGTACCATCCCTGTGGTACCCGGTGCCGTTCCTGATTCCGGTTTCCAAGCGGCCTTCCGCGCCGCCGTACCAGGCAATCAAGCCAGCAGCCAGCCACCAGTCCCGCCGGCTGCCCCGGCTGCAGTCTTCCAAGAGGCCCCCAGGGTCGCTGTCCAGGAGGGTCCTGAACCTTCCGTTCCTTCGAGCGGTGCAATAGTGAGCACCGCATCAAGTTCATCCCAACTGGGACTCGGGTATTGCAGCGAGCTGCCGTCATCTAGCTCCGCAACGGTCTCGGCGGAGTCCCTGAACTCCGTGGGACCAGAGGTCGCCACACTTTCCGAGCCTCCAGTGGCCCATACTTTAACAGAGGGCTCTGGAGAGAGTCTTGACGTGACACTAGAATCATCACCAACAGCAAGTGATCGTGATGGATCGGAGCCGTCCACCCCTACGGCTCCCCAGGCATCTCCGTCGGACAATCATCGCCCAAGGCGGCAGAGACGTCTGCCGGCACGATTGAGAGACTATGTGCTAGATTTTTGTTCACCCAGTCCCACTACGAGTAGAACATTTGACGTTTAGTGTTATTCACATATGCATAATTTTGTTTTATAAGTCTAGTGTTTTTTTTATACACGCTTCAGTCTAACTGAATGTTTCTCGACAAAGAGCAGTGTCCCAGATAATGACTGCACCTTTCGTCCTTATATTCCCTTCTGTCTCTGCATAGTTATGTTTTTGCTTATCGTGATTGGTAGGATTTCTGTGTGTGCGTGAACTCTGTATTTTCTTTAAGGAGTAAGTTGTTTTCTTCTCTTCCCTACTAAATTATCCAACATTTATTTTTCTATTAAGGGAGGAGAAGATGTAGTGTGCTGTAAATAATCTAGGCAGCGCGTGCCACGTGCGTGACAGCGGCACGCGCTGTCCCTGAATTTGATGTACACATTGTAAATAGAACCAGTCTTGATTGAAACTCCGAGCTGGCGTGACGTGTCTTCCTTTCCCCGGTGCGGCCGCTTGGTCCCCGGCCACCGACCATCTCGCGTCCCACGCGCCACGAAATGTAAGCCTTCCAAGTATCTTTACAGGCCTTCCGAGGCGCTGTCTTTGTCGTAGCCTTTCATGTCTCTCTCCCCCTTTCATAGTAGCCCTCCGCGACCATTACAAAGGGCAGTCGTCCGGATGATCTCATCGTCGTGGCGCGAGACTTGAACCCTTGACGGTCAGGTGCACTCGCTCAGCGTACTCTCCGAATGTAGCGGAATTGAAGCGGAATGTGGCGCAATCTGAACTGTAGCGGAATGTAGTGGAATGTAGCGCAATCTCAACTTGCCGAAGAAAAAATAAAAAAGGGAGAAAGTTTGTTATAAAAGACCCTCTAGCCGAGGCAAACCTCACATGTTTCGCCATGGACACCTAAGAAGCCGACACTCGCTTAAACGACCCTGCACAGCCTGTCTCTAAAATTCAACGCTGCCGTTCCATTCAGCGTGTCGATGGAACGTCTTTTTAGCTTGGCTGGGGACGTCTTTAGGAGGAAAGGGGTAAAACTCTCCGATAAAAACTTTGAAAGTCATTTGCTCCTGCGAGCGGATACGCTATTTTGGTGAAAACGCAAGCCATTAAATGACTGCATTTATTTTAGGCTCGCAGGGTGTTTCACAGATCAAAATTGCTGTTCATTTTGAAACTTCATAAATATGAAAAGTAACTTCAAAAGTAACTTCAAAGTAACTAGCTACTTTTTTACAGTAGTTAGTAGTTTACTCAATTACTACTACAAATGCGTAATTTCTACTCTACTCCAATTACTTTTCGCGTTGATACTCAGTAACTTAACTACCTTTTTTGAGTAATTTGTACATGTCTGCTTCAGAGGGACAGCCGAACGTTGGCAGTCACTATAAGTCTCACACGTGCGTCGTTCTCAAGTTATTGCCCAAGTTTCGACCATCTTTGTATTTTGCTTAAAGGAACCATAAAAAGATTTTTATACATTCAGTAAATGCTACTTAGAATCACTCCCTAACGTTAATAACTGAATAAACTTGGATTTGCTCTGAGCAAATATGAGCATCGTTCATCCCCTCAACTCGGACCCAGAAGCGGCCACGTCGCCTGGTGCCTATCCTATGCCGCAAACGTTAATTATACCCGCACGCTGAGGTTGGAAAGGAAAAAAACGCGTGCTGAGCTCCAAGCGTTGTTAGCGTTCTGTTATTCTCATCACCGCAGTGGTTGGACACAAGCCCCTACACAAGTGTCCGCCAAGGCATTGACTGTTACGAGCCGATGTACAGTGCTCACGCAGTTCTAGTGTCCAATCCATAAGCCGCGCTCGACTGTCGTCATGCGGGTGGTTTTGATCCCACAATTACGACATTAATCTTTGCGAAGGCAAGACTAAAATAATTAGTTTCATTTTATCTAGGACTAGGACCAGGACCAGACCAGGACCAGTACGCCTCCGAAAAGTCAGGAACATTCCAACCCGATATCGTTTTATGACCCCTTTAAACTTTGCAGGGTGCAAAATAAAAGCAATGGAGAGTTGCTTTTATTTTGCCCCCCCCCCCCCCCGGATGAATACAAAGGTCGCTTTCTTAGAAAGTGGGGGTCGAGGACAAGTTGCCACCACTCTGTGGCCATTATCTATCTATTGAAGCGGAACAAGGAGCGTTCCCAGTGAACTCTTCTTTCGACTGCGGAAAGATTTGAGACCGGCGCATCACGCTTGTGGGAGGAGCTTCTCCTACCTTCTTGACTTGTAACCGACTATAGCCTCCCGAGGCAGTATTTCGCGAAGTTCGAGCTCATGCAAGCTGATGATATGTGATTAATATTCAGATTTTAAGAATATTTGTATGTCGTTCGCGCTATTTATGTAAAATTGGGAATTCCATGGCTAGCATCTTTATGCATCTCTTTTTGCAGTAAGGCGTTCTGCAAGGGATTATTTAGAAAAATACCATTAATTATCTCTCTCTTTTTGCACGTTTTGCGTATTTGCTTTCCGAACTACCATGTGAGCACAGAGTCCTTTTTGGCGTACCCTGCAACCAGATGTTTCACACAACAAATCAGCGAACAAAAAACACGTTTACGCAGACTCAACAGCTCGCGTACTTTCGAGTATCGCCCTTCCTTGACGGTCTCAGGCGGTTATGTGAACTTTAAGAAGTAAAATTTATTGATAATTATGAAAATATATTTAATTTGACAACAAAAATAAAGGGCCGTCCACCCTAGAGCAATGCTCTCCCCTCCCCCATTTTATCTGAAAGGTGTTCTGCCAATCTTTTCCGGTGTTTTTATCGTCGACAGGCACGTTGTAAGTGACTTTGGACAGCCTTACACACATTCCTGATTTTGAAGCTAATTTAAATAACTATGTGTTCCTCACACATATAACTTCTCAAACATTTAGAAGTCTGTTATTGCCTCTTTTATGCGGTGAACGTTACCTTTATATGTCTCTGGGCTGGACAAAAACAAAGTACACAGGGACGCGGCGGAACTATGACGATTACGCACGCAAACAGTCAGAAAGTGTCCAATTAAGTAGCTGCCATGTCGAGCAGAACATGAAATACTACTTCGTTTTACTTAACAAGAAAGAATCTTGGAGGACGCTTAAGCTTCGCCTTTAAAAGTGGAACGCGAAAGCGTTAACGGGCCTCGTTTGCATCGCCTTCTCATTTACCGTGCAAGCGCGCTTCGCGTGGCTCAGGAGCTTGTCTGGCCCGCAACCGAAGGGTCGTGGGTTCGAATCCCACCTAAAATTCTTAAATTTGTTTCGATAATTGCTTTATTAAGTGAAATTGTTTGAGACATACGGCGACCTTTCATTCGCATTGATGTCATGTTTTAATCACTTTCATTCCACGCGTGATGTCATGTTTCACGTGAGCATTGTGGGTTGTTTGAAATTCATACGCGAGGGCAAGTAGCTGTGACGTCATGGCCCTATCGACGAATCAGGATTTTGAAGTCACGCCACCGACATCGGTTTTTCTCCGACATGAGCTCCTTAACGATATCGCGTTAAAATCATCAATTAGCAAGGGTGATCCACATTTGAAAATTAAATTGACCGGCATCTTGTCAAGAACAAACCTCAACAGGCAGGCTATGCCAGCTTATTCTGTATAAGAAAATGTTCACTTGGGCGAGCGCTATTTTGGGCCACATTCGACCTCAGTGCGAAGGTGCGTATAGATTAGAGTGAACAATTTCGATTACTCCTTTCTGCATGATTAGTCGCATGCATCGCGGTGCTTAATATAGGTTTGCCGCTCGGTCTTTCTATAAAAAATAGACTGAAAGGAATTGTCCTGAAACTCATGACATTTTGACAGTTTCATTGCTTTTAGCTCACCATATTTCATGATATATATGGCCACGAGGTGCCCATTTTATGATTTTATGCGTTGTATTTAAATCCTTAGCTCAAAGACACAATCTCGATTTAACTTTTAATACTGTGTCGCAAAGTTGCACCAATCACGGATATTTTATGCGACTTAATTACCACACTTCGCGACATTTTAGACCGTGTAAATAGATCAGCTTGAACTTTAGATTTTTACCTAAACACGAAGACAGGACTGGAAGAGGCAGTATAGTTCTAAATTTCAAGGTAGTCGTTTTACAGGTATGTACCAACAAGCTCAACTCTTTACGGTTGTACTTAAACATTTTGATTCAGGTAAAATATATGTGACTGGTAAACAAAGGGATGTTGAGTCGTATGAACACAACGTTATGTACGTACGTTAACATAGATTTTCCTCTACTTTTGCGTCGAAATTAAATAAATTATTTTCATATTTTTGTTACCTGAAAACAAAAGTGAAATCCACGGACGATAGAAGAAACTATATAGTTCATCGTTCCACGGCGTAAATAGTATCTATTGCCAGAACAACGCGGAAAATAAATTCTCAGTTTAGCAGTTCAAACCGGTTCGAAGCGGTTTGAACCGTTATTTTTGCTCCCCGGAACTGAACCGGAACCGAACCGAAAGCCGTGAACCCGAACCTAACCGATAGAAATTTCGGTTCGGCACTATGGACGCAGTATCGCCATGAAATAATAACGAATGATAGCGTTATGAGTTTGTTGCAACCGCAAAACACTCATTATCTCATCTTTTTTTTTTTGTATCTCTAAAGTTACTGTTTTTTCTTTTTTTTGGTGGGGGGGTTACTCGGCACACTCCGCTTTGGCGGGAATTTTGACACGGCGCAAAATTTAAAGGTGAATACGCGATCTGGAGGCATATAAGTGAACTAGAAGCGCCTGCCGCAAACTTCTGACCATGGTTATCAAAAATGCAAGCGAAACGCGACCACTGAAGACAAATAGGAACAGCCGCAACGGACCTGAGCTCGTAACAATCAATGCCTCGGAGGACACATTGGTAGTGGCTCGGGTCGAACCATTGCGGTGATAAGAATAGCCGAACTCTAACTAAGGCCAGGAGCTCAGCACGCGTTTTCTACTTTGTCAACCCCAGCGCGTCGCTAAGATTTAAGCGCCGTTCACGCATTTGCAACCGAGTAGGACGGACAGAGACACGACCGGTTTTTAAGCCTCTTGCGACGTCTTAGGACCAGAGCCTTTTATACTGCTTAGGACCAGCTCCGTAGCAGCGCCTCCGACCCTAAGACGTCGCAAGAGGCTTTAAAACCGGTCCTGTCTCTCTCGGTCGAACTCGGTTGCATATGTGTGAACGGCGCTTAACGTTGGCGGCATAGGATAGGCACCAGGCCACGTGGCCGCTTCTGGCTCCGAGTTGAGGGGATGAACGATGGTCATATTTCTCTAATTTTTTGGGCGACTGTCATTGCCTGGAAAGAAGAGCTAAAGCAACTTTATTCTGTTATTAACGTTAAAAAGTGATTCTAAATAGTATTTAGTAAAGGCAAAAAAAAATCATTTCATGGTTTCTTTAAAAAAAATACAGAGGTGGTCGAAACTTTGGGAATAACGAGAGAGCGGCGCTTGTGTGACACTTAGAGCGGTTGCCAACGTTCGGATGTCCCTCTAAGGCCACTATAGTATTTTTTTTCTCAAGGTATCCCTCCCGTGCACACGTGTACTTCTATGTAACGTCATATTAATAAGTCACATTTAGTCCTTTTAACACTTCCATTCTTCTATTTAATACTTCCAAGGAAAGAAACAGCTGCCCCCTCCTCAAATCGCCATTAGAACAAGCGGCTACGTGATCTGACACTAATTATATACCGTCAGTGTTCATCATAGTCATGCGCTGGGGTTTGGAAAGCTACGAACTTGGGCTGAGCTTCAGATATTGTTTGAGTTGGGCTATTATCATCTTTAAATGAACACGAGCCGCTACCCGAATGTTTGGCGATGCTGATGGTCATGAACCCGAGCACTCGACACTGTTTGAAAATCGCTTACGTCATGGTGTCACATGACTCTCGGTGCGAAGTCGTGGTGTTATGTTACGTCATGCTGTCAACAAGGTTAATACATCTATACTTCGTCTCATCCTACGATGGACTAAAGGCCAAAGCTAGGCACCGCAGGTCCAATCACGTTCCACACTAAACTATGACATGCTTATCATTGATTAAGGATGGACGAATAATGCTCCTAATCAAAATGCGCTGCATCATTTCTATAGCTTTGACACTGCAAAGAGCCTGTATGTCGTGGCTTCCTTTGCAATATAAAATTGATGAGTCACTCAGTAACGTTCATCGAAGCGAAATACCAGGCAGTTTCTAAGGGGCTCGTGATTGGATCTGGTGGTGCGTAGCTTTTGCCTTTAGTTCATCGTGGGTGAGACGAAGTATAGTGACTTCCTCAAATTAAATCGACTTGACGCAGTGAGTCACGTGACGTCACGGGGTCACGTGACATTACTTGATAGCATGTATTGACACCATGACGGCACCTGACCACGTGACACATGGTTGATCATCGTGCCAGCAAAAGCGCAACGAAAACCCACATTTTATCATACATTGCAATTCTGTATATGGCGATTTGATCAATACATAGAATTACAGCGGCCAGTTTTTTATTCCCAAATATTCATTTTGTAGTATTAACAAAAAAAACCATTTTGAACCGGTTACCGTTATATTTTTTCCGGTTCGGTTCCGGTTCAGTTCCAAGATGGCGGCAAAAATTTCGGTTCGGTTCAGTTCCGGTTCGGCTAAAAATAACTGTTCGGTTCCGGTTTTCGGTTCGGTTCGGTTCCGGTTCGACCCCCTGTCTCGGGACAATGGCGTTGGACGACGTTCCGTCGCGCAGTGATCCCGAGGTAGCCGCGTAGCCGCACCGGCCGAACTCTTTGTCATTCGAGCTTTGATCATGGCGGAGTTCTCTGCGCTCGAAGACCTGACCCCGTTAGAGGTTGAAATTCTTTGGCGGACAGCCGACCTGGGGATGATTTGCTATGACGCCACTTTGACGTGCGATGTGGGCGATAGCAGCGCTTCGGAGTCGTGTTCGGGTTCCGAGGACGACGAAACGCAGACATTTTCGGGCGTTCTTCGATTTGCGGTTGGGGCAAGTCGTAACCAAACGAACGTTTGGCATCGCAGCGTAACCTCTGGTACGTGATGTCAAACGATGTCGCCACGTTGACTTTCGCCTCGGAAGGGCGGCAGGCTGGTTCAGACATGTGCAACGAGCGCGTTACCTACGACTGCGTCCGTTGCAACCGGAGCGACCGGAACAAACCTCTCTGCGCCGCGCGTACACACACCTGCAACCACTGCAACAAGCGCAGCGGGTCGTCAGCACGGCGACCGCTTCTACGCCGCCGTTAGCTGTTTCAGAGGCGCCTCTAAAAAGGGGACGCACTGCCACTCAATGCCGTAACAGAATATAGACAGACAGTTCTCTATAGCCTAAAGCTTTATTTTTTTTCATGATAGGCTTGCAGGGTACAGTGGATGAAAAAAGAAAAGAAAAAGATGCAGTACGCCGTCTTGGACGATCACGACTCTAATACCCGACTTTGCCAATAGTACAAATCTCGCCACACGCCTTTTCTACGATTATAAAGGACGACGTAATCTTAGCAGCGATATAGCAACGTAGAAATATGATTTCGTGATCAGATAGGCGTTGCGAGCGTTCAGGATTGCTAACACTAATCACTTTTCTCCGGTGATGAAAACGCGTGAAAATTCGCATCATTTATACGGTACGCGCCAGTAATACCTTGAACTTGAGCACACGCATGAAATGCGCCAAATAAGAAATCTGGGCGATGTTCGAGGTAACAAATGCTTAGAAAGAACCACTGTAGTCGAAGTAAACAAACACGACGGCACGGGCGTTTCTGCTGTCTTGAGAGTGCCGCCACGACATCGCAGCACGATTAGGTGGATCTTCCCTTCTAGTACGTGCTGGGTTATCATAGCGGCACACGACGAAAATTCACAGTCAAGGATAGCGCTTTTACGCGGAACGATGAGCTTTCACCACGCCGTCCACGTCGACGATCACCACCGGCGCCATGTTCGCAGATAGAAGGAGCCGGCCCGCGACCGGAACGACCGGCATGCAACGCGAGCAATCAGTTCTCCTGAAAGAGTTCATGATACGTGCGCCCGTGTGCTTCCGCGCATCCCGAGGCAGCGCGGGAATTCACCCCCGCGGAGGAAGGCAAGGAGAAAACGTAGTCCCTTGTTTGTGAAACGATAATTGCAGTATCGCGTATTCTAAACTAGAACTATATTACGTTTTGTGAAATTATCATGCACAACATATCTAAATGAAGTGAAAACTGTTTCTTTAGCGAAACTTTACAAAGGCCGCCAAAATTTTCAAACATACGATAATTTCATTGGTCGGCGCAGGAACAGAAAGGAGTCCACACGTATTTTATTCGTGCGTGATTAATATGCGGTTATGCCTTCTAAAACTGAAGATACTCATTCACTGACACTTCCTCAACGCCATCGCACCAAAAAGTAGCTTCCCCAAAAACCACTTGAGTGCCCCTTTAACGCGGGGGTGGCCGGCAGAAAGCAGCCCATCCGAAAACCCGCATTTCGAAAGCTATCTTATCGCTCACATTTCTGCCGGCCACCCCCGCGGTGAGATATGGAACGTGACTGGCACTCTCGCTATCGGCGCGCTTGGGAAACAATAGCGCCGCGGGTCGCGATCTTGCCGCTCCCGTCATCGGTCACTTGTGGTACTCTTTTTTGTTGCAGCTGTACATGTATATATTGTGCATTACATCAACCGACCCCGGGACTAAATTAGGTAGCACCGGGATTAAATTGGATGGGGCTTGAATTAAACTGGATGACACTTTGATTACATTGACCATCGTTTGGATTAAAATGAGCGGGAAAACCTTAAGGCCCGTTCACACACTTTCAACCGAGTAGGACCGAGTGAGACAACAATACCGGCTTTTAAGCGTTTTGCGGCGGCGTTGGACTTGCCCCGCAGCAGCGCATCTAGTCCTACGACGTCGCAAGAGGCTTAAAACCGGTCTTGTCTCTGTCGGACCTACTCGGTTGCAAGTGTGTGAACGGGGGTTGAACGGGGTTGCAAGTGTGTGAACTTCGATGTCCGAAGAAAATATAGTGGTTATAAAAAAAAAATCACTGAAGCAGTTGTGAACAATAAATGTGACTGCGCCAAATGTCGACTAGTGGTAGAATGGGCACTATTTTTCTCGATATTATTAGTGCTCCTCTTTGGACGCAAGTGGTAGTGGTCACAGCCGGCTTGAATCTGCGATTGCCACTCTTGAAGCTGTTCTAACTGCAGAAAGCTACTCAACCCTTACGCGGCTGTAAAGTATTTCGAGCATAGGCGAGAATGATTCACGCGACACTAGTTCTCTCGGCAGAAAGTTCGAGCAAAAGCACCTTGACGTGGCTGGCATACACTGCAACAGGAAAGCGCATGTTCTTCTTCCACAAAAAAAAAAAAACAAGAAAAAAAGAAAGAGCTTCTTCCGGCACGGTTTATACAATCTACCACGGAGTACACATTGCTACCCATTGAAAAAGAAGAAGCATGGGGAGGGGACAGACGCGTCGCAAGTGAGGCGGAGCAACTGCGGGATTAGCGCCGAAGACTGGCGTTTCTTTGTGTCCCGAAGCTCAAGGAGACTTGACGTTCTTGATGATAGGGCTTGTCCCCGCTTCTCCCCAACAAAGAAATTCTCGCCCACTACCAGGAGGTGCACACACTGCATCGTCACATAGGGGAGGCAACAAAATGCAGCACCCGCTCTGAAGCTCATCTTGTGCTCCCGTTGTTTGTGCTGAACTTGAAGAATCGCTTTCTAAAGGGCAACGCGAAGGTGACCTCTTTGCGTTGCCGTTCCTCCCAAAACTCAGGATATGCATGTCTTCAAAGATTCGAAGATCGTTCGAGAAGCTTAATAAGTCCCCCAACGTTTTTACCAAAAACAAAAACAAAACGCTGAATTGGGAAGTACTTTAAGTACATTGTACTTAAAGTACTATTCCAAGTAGGATTAGAAAACTTGTACTTTGCTTGAAGTACATTCTCTGGGCATGTACTTGTACTTTACTGAAGTATTATTTTCTGGTAATTTCTGAAGAAAGTGAAATTCCCGACTTCAAAGGTCATTCCCTGAATTTGGAAACAAAAAATGGCGTATCGTCATGTGAAAACGCGTTATCGTCTTTCGAGACGTCATATGGTCATTTCTCTGAGTGAAGTAATGTTGACTAAGACCGATACAAATAAGTGCCTTATATGTGTATTGTGTCAAATAGTTCGTCAGCGAGAGTAAAACAGCTACTTTGTGGCGACTTGACTTTATCCGATATTTGCCGCCATTTCCGAAAAAAAAGAAAAACTGATGCTCTTCCGATTACCTCTGGGGCAATGCATATTATACATATATACATACATATATACATATATACATACATACATACATATACACAGTCAAACCCGTTTATAACGAACAGCAAGAAATGCTACAATCAGTTCGACATAGCAAGTAGTTCGATATAGCAAAAAACATTTACAACGAACTTCCACGATGAGTTCGTTGTGAGGCGAGAGCTTTTCTTTCTTTCTCATCTCTTCACTTCCGCCTTCAAACAAAACGCTAATTTTTTTTTCCATGCGTGCAGAGTTTGTTTTTCTCGTAAGAAACGCTCTGAGATGAAAAGTTTTTTTTTCTGTGCGTGCATGCAGAGTGTATTTTTTAGCCTTCTCCCTTTAGAATCGCTTCTCGTCGCTCAATTTTGTTCGCAACTTGAGCTTTTGTAATTTGCTTTCTTTCCTACTTTTTTTGGGAGGGAAGGGATTGGTTGCATGCGCGTTTTTGGAAGCCTTCCCGGGGAAAAAAGTTCGATATAGCCAATGTGTTGTTCGTTATAAAACATACTTTTTACATGCATTTTTATTTAAATTGTCCGTGAGTTCGATATTGACAATAATTCGCTGTACGTGGGTTCGTTCTAGACGGGTTTCACTGTATATATATATGGGTGGTTTCATTTGGATTCAGGCAACGAGTGGCAGTCGTATTTTTTATTTTGCTTCAAATTTTTATATATTGTGGAGCATGTTCCAAGAAAGACAATCCTTTTTTATTTTAATGTCCTGACATGATTAGTCCCTGAGAAAAAAAAATCTCAAAGAAGCGGGAAAGAATAACGAAGTTTTGACGATTGTCGTGTGTGGCGTTTTTGAATCACTCTCAATCTCAAAGTATTGCCGCGAGCGCAGCTGACTAAGTAGGCAGCGCGCTCGTGGCCTAACGGTTATCGCACGTGCCTTCCACGCAGAAAGCTCAGGGTTCGATCCCTGGGAGCGCCGCGTCTTTTATTTATTCTTCCAATTTAGATTTCTGGTAATTTCGAGAACCGTGTTGCTCGTTCTAGGTTAGAATGTTCTGCACGCCGAATGTTCCAGGCCGAATGTTCCAGAAGCCCACGCGTGCACAAAAGGGGCTCCGCGTAACCATCCGGACTCAGTTTCGCCCCAGCGTTCGATTCTGCTCTTTCGCCGATTTCGACGCCCGCGACGCTCTGCTGTTATCTACTGTTTCCTTTTTATTTTTGGGCACAAGTTCGCCCCCATTAAACGTTTCAGTTTTCCAGTTATTCTTTTGTTTCCTCGCCTGTCCATTCGTGACAGTATTCAAAAGAAAGCGTCTATATTTTTTTAGTGTGATATATATGCAAGTAGATAAGACGGCATTATAACTGCTATTTATTATTCGTCGCTCCAATTTTTGTAAAAATCCCCAAACATGCCTCCGCGAACAACTGTGACCGAATTGTGGATTTTATTTTGAGTCGACTATGTTTAGTATCGCTTTTAAAATAATACCACGCGTAGAACCTTTCATTGCCTTCCCAATTAAGCAAAGTTTGTATTTTCATCATGTACGAGTACTGAGAAATAAATTATGAAACAAAGAGGGTTTTCACTTTTCGTTCAATTTCAGCAGGTTGTATAAAAAAAACATTTTAATTTTTTTTTCGCGTCGCGTTTTCTTCACACTTTTTTTTAGCCAGAATACATTCCGTTAGAGCAGGGGTGCACAACATACGGCCCGCGGGCCGCATGCGGCCCGCGGGCACTTTCTGTGTGGCCCGCGGCCCAGCTGAGCGCAGAAACCGCTCACCGTGTCATTCAATGCACTGCGGCCTTTGACTTGGCAGAAAGCATTCGAACCCGTTGACATACTATTCTCAGAGTCCTCTTTTCCGGGGGAAACTCAGCGTCCTCAGTTCAAATATTCCCTCTCCACTAGACCCACAGAAAACAACAATACAAAAGCCTGTACAGCCATCCAGTGCGTTGTTATGACCCCTAACAGCGTCCCTCCCCTATCCTTATTCCAGTTCTTCTTCATCCCGTTTCCTCCTCCCTCTCTCCACGGAGGCTACAGCCCTCTCCCTCCTGTTGGGACATGATCAGTGACAGCTTGTTGCAGATAGAGAAAAGCTAGTCGTGTCACGCTTGGAATATGAGTGCACTTCCAAAGAAGAGAAAAATCGACCAGGAGGGCCGGAAATTCAACCAGGAGTGGACATGGAGGTACTTTTTCATTGAGAACGCATCGAAGTGCTTATGTCTTGTGTGTCGAGAATCTCTCGCGGCTCCTAAAGAATACAACGTTCGACGCCACTACGAGACCAAACATGCCCGCGACTTCAGCGCTCTTTCGGATTCGGAGAGAAAAACAAACTCCGAGGACTTAAAACGGAATTTGCTTGCTGAGCAAAGCATTTTTACGAAAGCAAAGAACACATCTGAAGCAGCCACGCGGGCGTCTTTTCAGATATCTCGACAGACCGCTCGTTCAGGTGGTTCGTTTACTGATGGCGACTTCATCAAGGAATGTCTTATGATTGCTTCTGAGGAGATGTGCCCGGACAAGAAGTTGGTTTTCCAAAACCTGAGCCTATCAAGAATGACAGTACAACGACGTGTGCATGGCATTGCCGACGACCTATCAAAACAGCTGGAGAGGAGTTGCAGTCATTTTGTCTACTACTCTCTTGCTTTGGATGAGAGTTCAGACATCAAAGACACAGCACAGCTGCTTGTTTTCATCCGTGGTGTGAACGAAAACTTCGAAGTGACTCAGAAGCTGGCAGAGCTTTGCTCAATGCACGGACGGACTACGGGAGAAGAGATCAGCAAGGAGGTCAAAGACGTCATCGAGAAGCTCAAGCTATCATGGGAAAAACTCGCAGGTGTCTGCACCGATGGAGCCCCAGCCATGATGGGAAAGAGAAACAGAGCCGTTGCCTTACTTCAAGCGTTCAGTTGTGCAGAACTGAAGCAATATCACTGTGTGCTTCACCAGGAAGCACTCTGTGCCAAAGTGATGAAGTTTGACCATGTGATGAAGGTCGTGACTTAGATTGTCAACTTTATACGTGCTCGGGGATTGAAGCACAGGACATTTCAAGAGTACCTGAAAGAAATGGAGAGTGAGCACATGGACATCCCGTATCACACTGAAGTTCGCTGGCTAAGCCGTGGGAATGTTCTGACTCGCTTCGTCGCGGTGAAGGCTGACATCATCGCTTTCTTGCAAGAGGAAGGGAAACACATACCAGAGCTGGAGGAAGAACAATGGTCGTGGGATCTGGCATTCCTCACCGATATTTCAAGCCATCTGAACACGCTTAACATAGCTCTCCAAGGAAAAGACCATCTCATTTCGGACATGGTGAGCGCGATCTTCGCGTTCCAAGGAAAGCTGCGCCTCTTCAAATTGCAGCTTGGGGGTGGAAGCATAGTTCACTTTCCAACCTGCCAGAAGCTCTTTCCCACCGGCGAAAATCGGAAGACGGTAGCTGCGACGTACGCTCCACAGGTTGAGTACCTGCTCTCCGAGTTCCAGTAAAGATTCAAGGCATTCGAAAGTGAGAAGAGTAACTACGATTTGTTCCGCGATCCGTTTTCTGTCGCACCGGAAGACACAGGTCCGACGCTGCAGCTAGAACTCATCGACCTCCAGTGCTCGCCAGAACTGAAGAGTATGCATCGTGAGTCTCAGCTGCTTGACTTCTACAGAAGCCTTGACACGAGCAAGTAAGGAAACCTTGTGGACCACGCATTGAAGCTTGCATCACTTTTTGGGAGCACGTATATCTGTGAGCAGACGTTCTCACTGATTACCCTCAACAAGAACCGTCTTCGATCTTCTATGACGGACATGACAATGCGAGATGTGCTGAAGACGGCCACCAGTGCGATGATGCCGGATATTGAAAACCTGTCTGCAGCAAAAAGGTGTAACGTGTCACACTAGGTGCGGCCCGCGCAGTTTCCAATAAACAATTTTTGGCCCGCGTCACTTTTGAGTTGTGCACCCCTGCGTTAGAGGTATTTCCCTTGGTTTTGAGCTTTATGCCTCTAAAGACGCTAAAAAAGAGCAAATGCCGATGGTGGGTTCATGGGTTATATAGCTCTATATTTTATTCTTTATTATAATAATCTAAGGGACGTTGAATAAATACTCATAAAAGACATGAATGTCCTTAGGCGTATAATAACAAGTTTGCAATTCCAAACGTCTAAACACTATAAAATCGGAACTGCCGAAAGCGGGTTTGCAGACAATTTCCGCCGGTGCCATGATTGGAGGGGCCTCAAGCCTAAACCCTATGCGCTACATAATCTACACTACGTTAGAAATATCAAAGTATAATATTGTAAAACATTAGAGTAAAATACACTTCCTATTGGAAACCTAGATTTTTAAATGCGAAATTTTATATTTTTATTGCGAAATTCATGTTGATAACCTAACCGAATTATTTTTAGCATATTTAGAGGCTTAAAACTCAAAACCAGTGCATATACCTCTAACGAAATGTATTCTAGGTAAAATAAGTGTAAAAAGAACGCGAAGCAAAAAAAAAAGAAAAAGAAAAATGATTTTTTTATACAGCGTGCTGAAATTGAACGAAAAGTGAAAACCTTCTGTTTCATAATGTATTTCTCAGTACTCGTACGTGATTAAGACACAAACTTAATATAATGTGGAAGGCAATGAAAGGTTCTACACGTGGTATTATTTTAAAAACAAAACTAAACATAGTCGACTAAAAAAAATCCGCAGTTTTGGTCACAGTTGTTCGCGGAGGCATGTTTGGGGATTTTTACAAAGATTGGATCGACGAATAATAAAAAGTAGTTGGAATGTCGTTTTACCGACTTGCATATATATCACAATAAAAAAATGCCAAAGCTCTCTTTTGATTACTTTCAGATTGAGAGTGGTTTAAAAACGCCACACACGAAAATCGTCAAAACCCACCATCGGCATTTGCTCTTTTTTTAGCATATTTAGAGGCTTAAAACTCAAAACCAAGGCAAATACCTCTAACGGAATGTATTCTGGCTAAATGAAGGGTGTAAAGAAAACGCGACGCAAGAAAAAAAAAACTTAAAAATGTTTTTTTTAAACAGCGTCTGAAATTGAACAAAAACTGAAAACCCTCTCTGTTTCATAATTTATTTCTCAGTACTCGTACATGATATAAACACAAACTTTGCTTAATCTGGAAGGCAGTAAAAGGTTCTACACGTGGTATTATTTTAAAAGCGATACTAAACATAGTCGACTCAAAATAAAATCCGCAATTTAGGTCACAGTTGTTCGCGGAGGCATGTCTGGGGATTTTTACAAAAATTGGAGCGACGAATAATAAATAGCAGTTATAATGCCGTCTTATCTACTTGCATATATATCACACTAAAAATATATAGACGCTCTCTTTTGAATACTTTGAGATTGAGAGTGATTAAAAAACGCCACACACGTCAATCGTCAAAACTTCGTTATTCTTTCCCGCTTCTTTGAGATTCTTTTTCTCAGAAACTAATCATGTCAGGACAATAAAATAAAAAGGATTGTTCTTCTTGGAACATTCTCCACAAAATATAAAAATTTTAAACAAAATAAAAAATACGACTGCCACTCGTTGCCTGAATTTAAATGAAACCACCCATATATATATATATATATATATATATATATATATATATATATATATATATATATATCATATATATATATATATATATGGCATGTAATATAGATGCTTATTTCATCTCATAATTGGTGCAAAGGCAAAAAAGGGTCGAATTTTTAATTTCGCTGAAAAAAATATATGTTATGGCGTCGTCTCTAAAAACGCAGTAGCCACAAACGGCAAGTCCGTCAGATTTTTTGTTCTCGACTTACGAATTTTAAAAGAGGCCGCGGCGGAAAGCAGTGTATTTCACATCCGTCGTGGGTCGGATGTTTCGCTAGATCTCCCGTCATGGATTTTCAGTACACATTATATTAACTTCTTTTAAGCACTCTGTGGGCACAGGTAAAAGGCTCTAATACCATGAAATAATTTTAGGCGTTTTGCTTTTTTTCTGTAAAAATGTCAAAAACGCCCTCTCGGTCAATTGTTGACGAACTTTGACAATTAAATACTGGCGATCTACTTGGGTTACATCAATATTTTTTATGTCTATGGAGAGCCCAAAACACGCTCTTTATATATATTATAAAATGATTTACCTGTATTAAATAGCCTTTGCGGGACGTTTACGTTAATGTTATGCGAAAACCAAAAAGTACCAATTTTAAAATCGATTTTCTCAAAAAACCCATTTTTTATTTTTTTATTTTTTGTTAAAATGTAGATATGATAGTTGTCTACACGAAAATCAAGTCGATAAAGTGTATATTTTGTTTGTATGTTTTATATTTAAGCATCAATATCGTACAAATACGTGTTTTTACGGCTTGAAACGGACTTGCGAATTGCGCGTCTTCAGAAACTTAGAAATATTTTTGACTTTTTTCAACGCACCCACATAAAAATGAAATACAGTAGTTCCACCCTGTTATATTTATTGATCATTTAAATTTTATTATAGGCGGCAAGCTTCATTGGAGTAGTTCAAAAGAGAAAGCAACATTTCTTAACAGACCAGCAGGCGTCGTAAGTTTTAATGTATAGAAATCGGCAGACGTCGTATTGATTCGGGGCCTTCATTGGCGTATATGAACGTCCCGCCCTTTCGGAACCAGCAGATGACAACGATCTTTCGCGCTCGTTGTGTTAGATAGGACGACCCGTGACAGTAAAGCGAGCAGCGCACCCTGTGTCACGAGGAGTGAAATGGTACGAATGTGTCATTGACGCGGCGAACAGTGACGGCCACCCAGAAGTAGTCAGTCAGTCAGAGTATTGCAGAAGGGAAAGCAAAGTAACTGTTGCCCGGGAGGATGAGAACACCATGGCCTTACAATATCGACGGTCAACAACAGTTCTGCCTGCCAAAACAACGCCGCGTGCGCGGCACGACGCACACGAAGATGGGCCGGTTTCGTTAGGGATGTGGGAAAATTTTGAAACCAGCCATCCTTGCACGCTTGAAACGATACCGCGTATTTGCCCAAGCTTCGAACGCCCTATCCTAGAAATGGCCGTGCTCTGCAAAGTGGTTGTCCTATGCTTGTCCTCCGTGTTTTATTCTTTCAATTTTATGTACCCTATCTCCGTCCGCGGAAATCCGATAGCACCGAAGGTTTGGAAACAGCAAAGCCCGGAGACTAGTATCAAAAACGAGCGTGTTGGTAAATATACTTGTGTCTATTCTGCCCGGAGACTAGTTGGGTCAAAGTCAGCCTCCTTGGCAACTATAACCGTTTGTGAAGAGTGGTCTTCTCCCGAAATAAAAAGTTAACGCCGGCTGACGTGTTTTTTTTGTTTTTTTTTAAAGGGAAGGGTTAAAGAAAAAGTTTGAGTAACTGCATGCAATAACTACCTCGAAAGCTCCTCTCCCGATATGAAGCTCGAGGCATGTGACGTCTCGGTTACCTTCTCGCGCACCGCTGCTCGAAACTATTCTTAACTTTGTTCCGCACAGCCACGACGTTGTGCGGAACAGAGTGAAGAATAGATTCGAGCATCATCTGGACGCCATCATCCTGCCAGGCTTCAGTGTCATGGGACTGGACTCGGTGTCGGTCAGTTAAGACTTTTTTTTTTTTCGTGTGTTTCTTCGCCTCGCTGAACTTTGTTTCTCGGGTGCGGTTCTGCTGATCTTTTTTTTAATGTTTCGTTACTAACTGTTTGTTAGCATTGTTTACTTGTTGGGTTTATTTCTTCATGGCGTAGCGGCCTGACGGTGCTGTGGAGAGCGTGTTCGCACGCATTTGGTTGTGTCCCGTTTAGGGAATGCCCGGAGGAGCTGGTTTTTGTTCTTGCCGTGTGCGGCTGAGTTTTTCTGTCTTAATTAACTTTTTTTTTCTTTACGTGTCGTTGACTTCTTTGTCTGACCAGGCGTGGACCTATCGCCTTGCCACGGCTCGAACCTAAATCTTTTATTTTTTTTTACCGCAATTTTCGTTAAAATCGGAGTTGGGTAATTTTATTCTTATTTATTTATTTTCATTCCCTACCCTTCTCCGTGACAATCTCTCCGTGTGTTTCGGATCGTTTCTGTGCCATCACTTTTGTGTATTACGGAAGTGAAAGGATATTCCCTGGTGATCTGTGCGATGTGCGGTGAACAAACCCTAGCGTTTGGTTTCGGAAAGAATTGTATATAATAGATAAATGATATGGTGACTTTGTATGTCTTAGTAATATGACAGCTAATAGCTAGTCATGCTAGTTTACAGTGAAAGTTTTATAAATCGAAAAAAAATACCACGTCTGTGCCTCTTCGATATTGAAGGTCTACTAGGCCTGCTGATTTGATTATATATGTTTCTCGTGGTTTCCCGCTCTTTTGAAAACATAAATAACTATTCAATACCACAAAATGCGTTTATAATTGATTACAAAACGCAGACGAAAATTCAAGAAAACTTTTTTACAATTCATAGAAGCGCACGTTTTTTTTTTGTCTGACTTAGGTCTTGCAAAATGAAGACGTTTTTGTACGATATTGATGCTTAAATATAGAACATACAAACAAAATATACACTTTCTCGACTTGCTTTTCGAGTAGACAACTAGCATATCTACATTTTAACAAAAAATAAAAAAATAAAAAATGGGTTTTTTGAGAAAATCGATCTTAAAATTGGTACTTTTTGGGTTTCGCATAACATTAACGTAAACGTCCCGCAAAGGCTGTTTAATACAGGTAAATAATTTTATAATATCTATAAAGAGCGTGTTTTGGGCTCTCCATAGACATAAAAAATATTGATGTAACCCAAGTAGATCGCCAGTATTTAATTGTCAAAGTTCGTCAACAATTGACCGAGGGGGCGTATTTGACATTTTTACAGAAAAAAAGCAAAATGCCTAAAATTATTTCATGGTATTAGAGCGTTTTACCTGTGCCCACAGAGTGCTTGAAAAAAGTTTATATATTCTGGACTGAAAATCCACGACGGGAGACCGAGCGAAACATCCGACCCACGACGGATGTGAAAAACACTGCTTTCCGCCGCGGCCTCTTTTAAAATTCGTAAGTCGAGAACAAAAAATCCGACGACCTTGCCGTTTGTGGCTACTGCGTTTTTAGAGACGACGCCATAACATATATTTTTTCCAGCGAAATTAAAAATTCGACCCTTTTTGCCTGCACGATTTGAGATGAAACCACCCATATATATATATACATACATACATACATACATACATACTAGGGGTGGGCGAATATTCGAAATTTCGAATACAAATCGAATATCATACATTTATTATTCGTATTCGATTCGTAAACTAAGCCCTTGGTATTTTTCGAATATTCGTCATAACACGAATATTCGAAATTAATCGAATATTCGGGAACGTATTCGCAAGCGTAAGTTTCAATTTTGTTTTCGGTAAGCAAGTCCCATTGACAGCGACATAGCTGCATGGCGGCTTTCGCCTTCGTCAACCCGTGTTATGGCAGATGGAGGTGATTGCGGGGAACCGTCTGCGAAGTGGAGGAACGAACGGGAAATGGCACCAAAACAAAGAGAGGGAGCGCTATTTAGAAATATTTTGCGAGGGTGACGGCATCGATGGCGCAATGTACAGCATGCGTGTCAACGCTTAAAACGCCATCTCAAAGCACATCCTGCGTTGTTGAAAGAGTATCGTGGGATTACCGCTGGTACGCCAGGAAAAGGTCAACCGACGCTGACGGACTTCGTACGCCGCACGAAGTCTGTCAGCCAGAAAAGGGGTGCGAACGCTAAATAACAAGGGGGCCACCATGGTGGCACTTGATTTACAGCCTTGCAGCATTGTGGAAGACCGCGGCTTGAAAGAAATTCTGACAGAAGCCGTTCCCAACTGTCGCCTACCATCCCGCTCTACGCTCTCGCGAGTGCTTGTGACACGGATGTATGACGACATCCGAAAGAAGGTGAAAGCAGAGCTCAACAGTGCCTTTGAAGGCGGCACTACCGGTGTTGCCTTCACACGCGACATGTGGACATCGCGCGCTAACAAAAGTTAGCGCGCGCATGTCCATAAACTCCAAAATTTACCTTGAAGCGGTTCACATTGAACACTCGACACATGGCTGCCAATCACAGTGCTGTGAACAGTAACAAGAGCAAGGCTCAACGCCGTCAGCAGATATTTGGCAAGCATTTGACCACTTAGCCAAAAGTGCAATGGAAAGCAAAGTGCTTTCAGCTTCAGAATGGGAAGTTGTAGCGTGTGCGGAGGAGGCACTGCTAAAGAGAGAAAGAGAGTGATCCGTGCGAGTGGTGGCGAACTGTCGGGTGCTTAAGATACCAGTCTGGCTAAGCTTTGCATAAAATACCTGGCGATACCGGCCACTTCAGTGCCAAGTAAAAGAGTTTTTTTTTTTTTATGGCTGGAAGGGAGCACCTTCTACCTGACCATGTGCAGTACTTGATTTTTCTGCATGACAACTTGTGATCTCCCCTACAACTATAATTTTCGTTTTTGTGTTACGTATATCCTTGTTAACACCAGTGCCTCACTGCTCTTTCCGAGAATAAAAACACAAAAACGAAAATCCTGGTTGTAGGGAGGATTACAAGTTGTCATGCAGAAATATCAACTGCAGTTCAAAAATAAAAAAAAGTAGAAATCGGAAGAAAAATTAACTGCAGTTCTGACATGTGAAAATAAAAATGCTGCGAATAAATGCACCTACCTTCGACTATTCGATATTCGATTCGATATTCGAAGCTAGCTATTCGTATTCGATTCGTATTCGAAAATATTAATATTCGCACACACCTAATACATACATACATACAGGGTGTTTTTATACTTACAGATTGGTTTAAAAAAAGCCATGAAAGCTACACTTATACGGTTTGTGCGAGTGAGTTGTACGGCCAGGGGGATATTATGTGGGTAGCTAATCTTTGCGATCAGTCGGCTAATTAAGTAAAATTTGTTAATTAACTTTTTATTTGTAAAATACACTTACGGTTCCAATTATAAATTTGCTGAGGGTCGTCCAAAACTCCAAAATCAGTAATTTCTAGAAAGACTTTCAGCGCGTGATAAGCGCAGAAGTGCGCTAAAGTTACCACTCGTGGAGCAGGTACAAGGCTGCGGCTAGATAAGAGACGGAAAAATTGAGCGGGCGCCTTGCCGCAACCGCTAGCCTTGTACCTGCTCCGCGAGTGGTAACTTCCTCCACGAGTGGTAACTCCACGAGTGGTAACTCGTTCACTACGGCGGAACGCAGTAGTGAAGGACGTCTCGAACTCGTGATTCCAAAATCAAGGGCATCTATCGCCACATTGTTCTCTCTCTCTTGTGGTGGATAATGCTGAATGGAGTCCACCACCGACCACCTGCTTCCTATGTGTCAGGCGTGGTGGGCGTTAAAAGCTGTGCGGAGGTCCCTCGAAATGCACGTAGCGAGTTACAGGTAACTGATTATAGGCATTACACTTTATTGTAACTTTCTAACGCTTAGTTACTTTTCTTTTCTGTGGTAATGTTCTCTTTATTTCAATTACTATTTCGCTGTAATCAATTACAAGTAATCAATTATATGTTTCCGCAAAAGCTAAAATAATTGAGCTTAGCTTTTTTACGTAACGAATAGCTCTGTCTTCCCATGCGTCACACGTCTATGCTGCACCAGCGTTCAACATGTTTTTTGACCCCTGAAATGCTTCCAACAGGCGGTCTGAACAGTCAAGCGTCCGTCGGAGCACTGTGTAACCACGACCTGGTACGCAAGGTGGTTGTGCGCTGCAACACCGCTCTTTCCTCAAGCACATCCGTCGAGAGCTTCCAGCGTCGCGGCAGTTATCTTCACCAGGAAACTAAGGAAGATGACTGACGAGAACTTCGAACGACAAACTCCTATCGAAGCTTAACGAGGTGTGATCGACAAAAATAAACAAAATGTAACCACTTTGAACATATGTATGCATTTTATATTTCGTAATAAAAAGTAAAAAGTAACGTTAAAAAGAATAAATTACTATAGTAATTTCTAATTACTTTTTGATGCAGTAATTAATTACTGCAATCAGTTGCATTTATCGGTTACTTTTTGGGGGAACGCGAACAACTGGTAGCGAACTATTAACGAGTTCGAGCGACACATTGGAAAATCCTTCAAATTCCACGATAAGTTCGAGACGACAAAAAAGCAGTCACGATAGGCTATGAGAAAATTTTGCGAGAGATGGAAACAATGTTTGGACTGCACATGGCAATAGCGACTTTTGGGCCGTGCGAAGAACACGCTAAGACACTGCAAAGGGCAAACTACAGTGCCATTAAGGTAAGACAGGCTGCCAAAATGCTCGCGGTTCGACGCCAACAGAACTCCGAAGAGACGACGGCATCTAAACAAATCTGGAAAGAAGCACGCTGCATAGCGAGGCTTGATTCGAAGAAGAGCCTCAATAGGGGATATTTGGCAGTAATTAACTGTGTCACGCAAGAAATCAAGCGAAGATTTTATCATTTCGGCATGAACCATATTTTAATGCTGGAAAATATACTGATCAAGGCTGGATCTGGCCACAATTTCACTGCACATGATTTAAGAAATCAGCTGGGTGTTCGCGCCTCCGACTTCGACTTGGAGCGACTTGGAACGCAGCTCGTGCTCCTTCCGACCCTCTCAGTTGTGCAGATAACAAGAGTTGAAGACGTGGCGAAAACCCCCCAAGGAAGCTCTCACAGACAGTGCGGGACCTTCTCGGCGGGGCCGTGACCTTAGCTGAACTGTTATTGACAACACCTGCGTCGGCAGCTACAGGAGAACGTTCCTTCGGTGCCCTCAAGAGAGTGAAAACGGGCGTACAAAATTGCATGCAAACAAAAAGCGACTTGTCACCTACTCTCGCTTCATGTACTCAAGGAAAAATAAAACAGCCGAATTTGATGGGTGTGATGAGCGAATTTTTCGTAAGGACGGTCGAACGCTCCGCCACGTTTGCACAATTGCGCAATGAGATGATGTTTTGTGTGACCGATCCCCTCATGACGCAGTTGCACGAAAGGTAACGAAGCAAAATTACGTCCTATGTGTCGCTGAGCACTACTTTTTCTGCGTTATGAACTTTCTTTTGCACTGTAAAAAAGAACAACGGATGATAGCAAAAAATAAATATATGCAATTTAAAACGTCAACATAAAAGGCCTTCAATATAAATGTAATTTGACATGGCCGTGAGAGAGGGAGAGGTATAAGAAACTACGGTAAGTAAATTATTAAAGCTTCGCATGTTTCGCAGGCATTTCAAAGACCTTCAAAACAAACTCATAAAAAAAAAGCCAGCACATGCCGATAGGTACGATTAGAGTTGAACTTTAAATAACTTGTTTTCAATGCAGTTCTTTTAGAACGCCCTGGAAGCGATCGTGAAAAAGGGGTGTCAAATAGCCTCATTTTACGGGCGTGCCTTTGCATCGAAGACCTTGATAGAATTGCCGAACCAGTGGACGACGAAAAGTACTCAGAGACGCGAACGATCGCGAGCTAATTCGCCAAGGTCTAATGGCACAACGAGTGTTGCGAAGAATCTTGAGCCGCGAAATAATTCTATGCGAACATTGTCAAACTGCAGTGCCCCTACATAACTTAAAGGGAGGGTGAACCGAAATTTGGATTTCAGAAAAACAATGCAGGAGATGTAGACGGGACGCTACAATCCCTACACCACTACTCGTAAGGCGATATCTCGAATGGACGGCCGTATTTTGAGAAAGAGAGATCGAGATTGAACAAGGCCGACGAGGCGCGTGACGTCAACGTACCTAGTTTCCTCCTCTCTTGGCTTCGCTCCCTCAAGGCGGCGAAGCAGAGAAGACGCGAGGCCGTTCCCTCTCCTTCTCGGAGAAACATGACGTCAACAAACCTGTCAATTGCGCCTCCTTTTCTTGAAAAATACGGTCATCCGTTTGAGATATCGCTGTGTGAGGGATGTTTTGGTGTTTGTGGCATCCCGTTGCACAC
>JAZHYW010001147.1:0-61404 GCA_037355805.1 Ixodes ricinus | reverse complement strand
CCTAAGGCGGGGTTTTGTGTCGAAACAGATTACGTCACGCGATTGTCTTTGTGGCACTGCACGCGCTTCCCTTCAGCGCCGCCCGGATACAAATCCTTCGTGCACCATGTTCAGGGTCAACGCGAAGGGGGAAGCGGGCTTTCCCTGGCCTTTCCACTCCTCCTTGTTCCGCGCGCTTTTTCTACACCACCTGTTCTGCCCCTCTCTTTCTCGCCCTTGCTACTCCCCTCCGTTCCGGGCGGCATGTACTCCACACGCCACCTGCTTCTGCATCCTCCCGACCCTGCGTGCTGGGTCCCGTAGCTAAGTCAGCCGTTCACTCGGCTTCTACGCCGTGACTCCGGAGTTCAGACCCTAACCCCAATTGCCGTTTTTTGTTTTCGTTTCTTTTTTTTTTAAGATTGTTCAGTGGAAGGGGGCTGCAGTGACCTACACATGTTGTGCTCACGCGGCTCCTGGGTCATGGTTGGCCCCATAATGCTGCCGCTTAAAAGACGACGCTATGTCGAGGTCAGCGTTTTCAATCGTGAGTGCCCTTCGCCTGGCACTCGACAGTCCGTAGTCGTAGTGCTAACTGCAGTATGAGACCATCGGGAGTAAAAACGCATCTTAGTATCTGACAGCCTAAGACACGCGAGGCGTGGTGAGTTCCATGCTATCTGATTATCGCTTTTGCAGCCAATGGGGTTGCCAGGCACCTAAACGACAGGGTGACGCCGAAGACACGAATGCGAATCAAGCAAGAAACGTGAACGTAGTCAGCTGCACGGTTGAAGAGCCAGGACACAACATTATAATTCTATCGCTGTGAAACACACCCTCTTGTACCGTTCGCGTTTATCGGTGTAGACGCTTCATTTGCTTGGCGCGAATATTTATATCGCTTCCAACCAGTGGCTTCTTTCCCGTGTTGTAGAGCGCTTGTAAACAAACTTAAAAGCCTCTGAGCCATAAAAAATTTTTTTATGCTGACGCGTTGAAATGGCATGCTCAGGACATCACAAAAAAATATTTCACCATAGAGTTGCGTAGTTTTTTTTATAAAAAATAGAAATACGAGGCGCAATTCAAAGTTCCCGCCGTGCACTGTGACGTAACAGTGTACCGCAAGGTGTCGGGGCGGTCAGAAGGGAGGCACCGCCGGAAGTCACGTGAGTTGTATCGCTCCTCGTGCTTACCGCGAGCGCGTGTAATATTTTTTTAAAATATTTTTGTTATTCTCCGCATTTCCACGAGCGATCCAAGCAGACAAGGTTTCTTTTATTTGCTTTTCATCGCTTAATGTTGCTGTAAAGGTAGAAGAAGCGGAGTCAGTGAATTGACGTGATTAACTACAATGCCTAGAAGGTGCTGTGTGAGGGACTGTCCCGGTATTTCAGCAACTGAAGAAGAGATCACACTGCATGCATTTCCGAGAGACATACATCGGCCGCATGTGCACCTAGTAAACAAGTTCTACTCATGTTCTAGACAAAATACGTACTTTGTGCTCGACGTTTACTTGTACTTGGTAGTGGTACACAAAACCAGTTCGTATTCTTTAAACGGCAGGCATCTTTAGCCTGGAGAGTATCCGATGATTCAACGACCTCGGAGTCTGAACCTACAGCAATGCGATCGGGCGTGTCGTATGCTAGCAATCCTAATTTCTGCGAGCGTTCTAAATTTTTTTTTCAAAACTTGATAGCTTGTTTTGCGCCCAGTATAGCTCTGTATCATCGGACTGACGGCATGCACTCGTACACTGGCTTGTACTCGCAACGCTTTCATCATTGACCTCCATCACGTCGATCCACTGACTCTTCGTCCTCAAATTTTACAGCACACAAGCGAACCAACGGTGCAGCGATAAAGAGCTAGTGGAACTGAAACTTCGTTTTCTACAATCGCTCGTACATAAAGCAGAATAAAAAAAAAAAAATCTTAGGCACGGTCGCGGAGAGCACGAGGAGTGAAACTCACGTGACTTCCGGTGAACCCACTTTTAGTGACGTAGGTCGATGCCTCCCTTCTGACCGCCCCGACACCTTGCGGTACACTGTTACGTCACAGTGCACGGCGGGAACTTTGAATTGCGCCTCGTATTTCTATTTTTTATAAAAAAACTACGCAACTCTATAGTGAAATATTTTTTTTGTGATGTCCTGATATGCCATTTCAACGCCTAGCATGAAAAAAAAATTTTTTTTGGCGTGTCAGAAGTCCTTTAAAGGCTGCGCTCTTGCCTGCCCCTTTTCACCAAAGGGTATACCAACGTCTTCGGTGTCCGAAGCAGCGCCCAAAAGTGCGATCGTACTATTAAACAAGATTATCTCGTAGAAAACCTTAGCAATCCAGAATATGTGCCTTTAGCTTATTGATATTAGCACGATCGTGGGGATTCTATGACATTCTTCGCAGCGGCAGTCTGTAATCTCTTGGATATTGTTGGTCCCCTCGACAACGTCCTACTAAACGGTTCGTGGCCTTTGGATCGGGATAGGCTATATATATATATATATATATATATATATATATATATATATATATATATATATATATATATATATATATATATATATATATATATATATATATATAGTAGCGGTGCTGCCGAGGCGCGTGCTAGGGCCCACCGAGGACAAAGACGAAACGCGGCAGACGGCGCGTGGCACACTTCTAATTGGGTCTGATTTGGCTGTGGACGTCCTCTTGCAAATTAAAAACGTAACATTTGGTGCCAGAAGTGGGATTTCTGGCATGGCGCCTCAAGTTACCCGGAAAGCCTCCTCTCGAGAAGAACATCCTCTGCAGTGTGGTCAGCGCCGGCGTCTCATGGAGCCAATGGCTGGCGGCTGGATTGCCTGACGCCGCAAATATATTCATGCCGGAGCCGCCACGAACAAGTTACCACTTCGCCATGTTCCCCTTAACTATTCTGTGGCCGTGCAACGAAGTCCTGCGTTGGCCTATAGCCACATTAGCATCCCAAAGCTTCAAGGCATCGAGGCGTAAGTGCGCGCCGGACTTGAATGTTTTTCTGTCTGTCGTTCTGGACATTCAGCGGATTAGGTCATGAGCAGCAACGTTAACAAAACGTTCCATCTTCTGGACTTCGACCTTACCGGCACATTTCATTTTCGGTGTTGGTTTTCAAAATGCGCAAATGTGCAGTGATGCATTGCACCGATATGATATGTGCCGGCATCAGAGTTCTGATCAGACATGTCACCAGGGGTGACAAAAACAGAGAGCAAGCGGCGACCAGTGACAAGTCTCCGGGCATCAACCTCAAAAAGCGCTAATGTGCTGGATTTTGGTGTTGCGGAGGAACTGTCGCAGATGAGCATCAGCAACGACACCTGCAAAAAGAACTGTCTATCTTTAATGGAACGTGGCGAGGTTGTTTAGCAGAATGAACCAAACCAGGAAGAAACAGCACTAAAAAACTGAGGGGAAATAGTGTAGCGGTGCTGCCGAGGCGCGTGCTAGAGCCCACCGAGGACCAAGACGAAACGCGGCAGACGGCGCGTGGCATTTGCTGTCTTACCCAAGCATCAAGGAGAATGCAGGGATTGGTGTTCCACGCGCCACACGCGCACGCCTTTCCTGTATAAAAGATTCGAAGTAAATAACCAAAGAAGCATTGACGAACGCGCGTGCAAGATGCCTTTGGTTTTAGGTTTTTGCTTTAGAAAATTTACTACTGCTGAGGAGCCGGCGCGTGGAACACCAATCCCTGCATTCTCCTTGATGCTTGGGTAAGACAGCAATAGGTCTATTGGGTCTGATTTGGCTGTGGACGTCCTCTGTAAATTAAAAACGTAATATATATATATATATATATATATATATATATATATATATATATATATATATATATATATATATATAACGGGCATGGTGGCGGGAGGCCGAAGGCGTGGGTATATAACTGGGAAGAAAAAACCTTCGGTGAAAACAGCAACAACGGACGATTTATTCTTCGACGTTTCGGCCGGAGTCCGGTCTTCGTCAGGAAGTCAGTCTTCCTGACGAAGACCGGACTCCGGCCGGTCTTATATATATATATATATATATATATATATATATATATATATACCGGGTGAAACAAGGAGACGGCAGGCTCTTTAAATCGACCGGAAAATTCGGTTTCTTAACCTATCGCGCTACGACTTTGTGCAGCGTTGCCCACAGATGGTGCATTTTTTTCGTAAAATTTGCAAAAAGCGAACTTACCTGAGGAAAAAGTAAAGAAAGAAAAAGGCTTAGCTCCTATGGAAACGCAGCGACGCCACCGGTCTGCAAACAACACGGCGCCGTTTCGCACGGAAGACAAGAGATGGCGCAAGCGGTCGCGACGCCAACTGCCGCCAACGAACGAGCAGACGACGCCGAGAGCCGGCCTGCTTAGCAGACAAGTAACTGCAGTTCCTTGTTGTTACCGCGCCTGTTTTGTTTCTGCGACTGTCACCGCCTGCGGAACGCGAGCCGCTTTTGAGTCGAAAGGATCGTCTGCTAAAGTGCCGGTTCTCGGCGCCGTATACTCGTTCGTTGGCGGCGTTCGTTGCGCCATCTCTTGTCTCCCGTGCGAAACGGCGCCGTGTTGTTTGAAGACCGGTGGCGTCGCTGCGTTTCCATAGGAGCTAAGCCTTTTTCTTTCTTTACTTTTTCCTCAGGTAAGTTCGTTCTTTGCAAATTTTACGAAAAAAATGCACCATCTGTGGGCAACGCTGCACAAAGTCGTAGCGCGATAGGTTAAGAAACCGAATTTTCCGGTCGATTTAAAGAGCCTGCCGTCTCCTTGTTTCACCCTGTATATATATATATATATATATATATATATATATATATATATATATATATATATAGACCGACACGCTGTTTACAAACAAACCCGCGTTTGCCCACGCAGGTGTGGGCACTGCGCGTGCGCACAAACCGAATTCGCGTGAAGTGAGGCGTCTGGGCATGCGCAGTGCTGTCGACAGCGCCACCACAGCTGCGTGACGTCAGGGCCGCGTGTTGGTATATATATATATGTAGGGTGTTTCACAAAAGGTGGACAAATTCGATATTACAAAAACTACGCGTCGCAACAGAAAAAGGCTTGTGTCGATTTGGTCCTGGGCCAGGGGCCCATTTAGAAAGTTAATTACGCAAAAATAATTAACAATCTAATATTCCCGGACTTTAATAATTTTCCTAGATAGGCCCCTGGCCCAGGACCAAAACGACACAAGCTTTTTTTTTGTTGTGACGCGTAGTTTTCGCAATGTCGAATTTGTCCATTTTTTGTGAAACACCCTGTATATATATATATATATAACGGGCATGGTGGCGGGAGGCCAAAGGCGTGGTTGTATAACTGAGAATATATATATATATATAACGGGCATGGTGGCGGGGGCCGAAGGCGTGGGGTATAACTGAGAGGAAAAGCAAAACCGTTGATGAAAGCAGCAACAACGGGTGGTTTATTCTTCGACGTTTCGGCCGGAGTCCGGCCTTCGTCAGGAAGAGTCCGGCGTTCGTCAGAGTCTGGCCTTCGTCAGTCGAAGGCCGGACTCCGGCCGAAACGTCGAAGAATAAACCACCCGTTGCTGTTTTCATCAAGGGTTTGCTTTTCCTCTCAGTTATATATATATATATATATATATATATATATATATATAAGGTTACGTGAAACCACGATAATACAATTATGGACGTCGTAATACCCATATCCGCTGCAGCCAATTATCGGTGCACTGTTTATTCGAACGCGTGGAAGCCCTTTATAGTTGTCGCCGTACACGCTTTTCGAGTAGTATACCTATGCCCCACTGGCATCCATCTTTAAAAATATGCAGACTGAATCGGCCAATAGGCGAACCAGCGCCGAGTGTCCAATCGCTCAAACCATCGCCGATTGTTCGATCACTCAAATGGCCTTTGGCTTCATGCCATTTGTGTGTCCAAGTCATAAACAGGTTTAGCGCAGGCCTTGAATATTACTTGGCCTTGGGTCGCAAACTCAATTTACACGCCACTCTTTGATCATAAAAATCAGTAACGTTTCGAACTTACTTTTTTTTTGTACTTTCGACTTTTGCGTAATTTGCGGACGCGTCGGATGCCATGCGAATAAATAACAAGAACAGAAAAGCTGAAAGGACTACATATTTATTTTGCTGATTTTTTTAGTCCTCTCAGTCGCTTTTATTTATTTATTTATTCAAAATACCTCAAAGGCCCGGTGGGCATTACATGAGGGGGGTTATTTTCCAACAAAGGCATATAGTACAACGCAAAAACATTGAAACAAAAGAATAACTGAAATTAGAACATATTGGTGTGCGACAAATGACGACAATAAGCACAGGACAATAACTAAGAGTAGTTAAATCAGACATGGGAAACACTTTGGGACAAAATAACATAATACAATGCTAATAATAACGGAGCACCGAAGAATGTCAGCTTGCATACTAGCCTGGGATGAGAAAGAAGTTAGTAAGTGCGCTGCGAAACATTTTTGCATCAGATATGGTGACAATGTCGTCGGGAAGACCGTTCCAGTGTTTGATGGCTTGAGGAAGTGCTGAGTTATTAAATGCTAACGTTGAACCAAAAAGGCGTTTAAAGCTTTTGCTGTTATTTTGACGATGTGACACTCTATTCGGTGGTTCTAAAAGTGATGAGCTGGAAAGACCGGGGTTATAATGCAACCGATGAAGTAAGCAAAGAAGTGCGATTAGTCGACGAGTCTCGAGGGGATGAATAGAGTTATTTTGCTTAAGAAGGGAGACGCTGGCAAATCGGGAATAAGATGATGATATGAATCGGGCGGCACGGTTTTGGACAGATTCTAACTGGTTAATTAAGTACTTCTGATGAGGATTCCAGATAGGTGAAGCGTATTCTAGTTTTGGGCGTACGTAGGTATTATAGGCTAGATGGCGTAGATGCGCGGGTGCGGCTTTCAGGTTTCGCTTTAGGTACCCGAGAGTACGTGACGATTCAGCAGTTGTAATGTTAATGTGGGTGACCCAAGACAGATTCGAGGTCAGATGCACGCCGAGGTACTTGTAAGATGAGACAGCAGGTAGAGAAGCGTTATTTAGGGCATAACAGAAAGATGAGACTGAGCGTTTCCTAGTGAATGAAACCAGATTACATTTATTTACGTTTAGTTGCATTTCCCATTTTACACACCAGTCGAGGACCTTGTTAATATCACTTTGTAGGATGTCATGATCAGTTTGGTTGTTAATTTTTCTATACAACACACAATCGTCAGCGAAAAGCCGGATTGTAGATGACACGGTGTTTGGAAGATCGTTAATGTAAATCAGAAAAAGAAGGGGCCCAAGGACTGTGCCCTGTGGGACACCAGAGGTTACATCGGTAGTCGTAGAGTGAAAGTTGCCAACCACAGTAAATTGCTGTCTAAGGGTTAAAAAGTTACGTAACCAAGAGAGCGTGAGGGAATCCAGGTTTAGAGCAGAAAGTTTGGATATTAGGCGACAGTGGGGTACCCGGTCAAATGCTTTAGAGAAGTCTAGGAAAATAGCATCGGTTTGAGAGCCGGAGTCCATGTTAGTATGAATATCGTGGGTGAACTCGAGCAGTTGTGCTTCGCATGAGTAGCCCTTCCGAAATCCATATTGGTACTTGTAAAAGAAGTTGTTGCTTTCAAGATGTCGTATGGAATGGGAAAATACTATATGTTCTAACAATTTTGACACGACACTGGTTAAGGATATGGGGCGATAGTTAGCTACAGATGATTTATTGCCAGATTTAAAGACTGGAACGATCTTCCCAATTTTCCAGTCCTCAGGAATGGAACAAGAAGACAAAGATTGTTGAAATAACAGGCATAGTAGCTGCGAAGAAATTTCACTGGTATTTTTCAGGATTTTAGAACAGATGTTATCAGCACCAGACGACGTGGATATATCAAGGTTACTTATAAGTTGACTAATACCGGAACTTGTGATAGAAATGGGATTCATGAATGGGTAATCAAAATCTGCCACAGGTGGAACGTTCGATTGGTCCTCTCTAGTGAATATTGATGCGAAGAATTCGTTAAAAACGGAGGGACAGAGAGCATCAGCTACAGGGTTCCCGGTATTATCGGATAAGGAAATAACCTGGTGAGATTCCTGCGGTGATATTATTTTCCAGAATTTTTTGGGGTTGTTAGTTAGAAGGGAGGGTAAGTCGGAGCCGTAATATTTTTCTTTGGCCAGGATAATAGTGGAGTCGTATTCTATCTCGCAATTTTTATAGTTAGCCCACGCCTCAGGAACATTTGACCGTTTAGCAAGGCGAAATAGTCTTTTCTTTTTTCGGCTTAGGATTTTAAGGGATTTATTGAACCATGGTTGGTTGCTATTGGAGTGAATGTGGACTAATGGGACAAATGCATCGATTAGTTTAGATATTTTGGTCTTAAACAGGTGCCAGTTTTCTTCAACAGTTCTATTTTGAAATCCATCAGCATAAAATGGAAAAAGAGAGAAAGTGCTTCGTTAATTGAGGGAAAGTCGGCTTTGTTATAATCACGAATTTGCTTAGTCATTGCTCGCTGCATATCGGTATGAAGATTAATGCTAACATTGATCAACTTATGATCACTGAAACCGGTAAAAAGTGACAATGAAGAAACAGACTCGGGATTTGATGTAAGAACTAAGTCCAAAATATTGTCGCCACGTGTCGGTTCATTCACAATTTGTACCAGGTTAAAGTTTTGACATACATCCAGGAAGTTTATTTCCTGCTGAGCATGTGAAGTTTGAGTGGACCAATCAATAAGTGGAAAGTTGAAGTCACCAAATAAAAACAGGTTCGCGTTTGGAAAGGCCTGGTGTAGGGCATAAAGTTGATCATGAATTATGTTGGTAAATTCGGGGCCACTGTCAGGGGGACGATAACACACACCCAGGATGTTCTTTTGGAATGAGGAATAAAAGCTAACCCAGATTATCTCTAAACTACAATCATTCGGAATCTCGTTGCATATTGACAGACGCTGACAGACGCTTTTATTGGACCCTGGTTGGAGCATGATAAAACGCTAGAACGCCCCTTTCATGCCCGCGTCTCGCAAGCGGTGTAGAGGTTTTTAGACAAAGGGCAGGAATAGCAGACAGACGAAGGCCAAAACGGCCGCCGCCGCAGAGCTTTCATGTCCGCGTTTTGGCATTGCAGAGGACGATAGACAGGGGTGTGGAATAGCAGACGATCGCTGAATCTGTTGTCATCAACCGATGTTGGAGGGCAGCGGCGTGAGACTTTTCATTTTCCCGGGGGGGCGGGGGGGGGGTTGCGCGTTACCTTTTCGCCAGAACTGGAGGTTGAAGCTAACGAAAGCACGCTGGGATTTCATTTCCCTTGTATTTTGTCTATAAAGGCAACGCGGGCGTTATTTTGTTTACATGCCACTAGTAGAAGCTCGTTACATGGCACGTAAACAGCGTCTCAGTAAGGATCATGGCCCAAGCCCGGGGGGGGGCAGAGCCCCCCCCCGGATCTCACCAGGGGGCACGAGCCCCGATGCCCCCGTGGTCTACGCCTATGTCGGAGGGGCATGCAAAAAGGGTCACCAAGATTCTGCGATCGGAAGCCTGGAGGCCGGCGATGCTCCTTCAAGAGGCTCTGAAGGCATGGTGCTACAACGTCGCGAAGGAAGAAAGAACGGAAAGCGGCTTCTGAACAAGTGTTTAGGTCAGCGCTCTGTCTGTGTGTATCTCTCTCTTGTCCTTCGTCTTGTTCGCGCTGTTTTTAATTCTTTCAATCTGAAGTCAGTGCAGACAATTCCAAGGTAACACAAATGCAAAATAAGAATGCCAATAATTCTTTTTTTTGTAAAATGGGAAGCTAAAGAACAGCTTTTGCGAGGGTCACGTAAAGATAAATGTGCAACATCTATTTAGAGTAACCTCACTGACCAGTGATACTGACGTAGAAATAAGAGTATGCGAATACAGGGTATCACAAAAAAAAATTTACAGGGTTTGTTTTACCGCCAATATAAACTAGGCATCGCTAAACGCTCATTCTCCGCCCAAAGGTGGAGCTAGAGGTCACAACCAGATGCCAAAGTTTCAGCCCGAACGGACAAAGTATTCAAAAGTTATAAGTGATTTTCTGAAAATTTCAATGGGAAAATGGCGGCCGACAGAGTTTTCAGAATCCATGGGGCTCTATGGCACAGGAAACCGAAAACGGGCAAAAATGGGCTCCATTTTCCCAATGAAATTTTCAGAAAATCACATAACTTTTGAATAAGGTATCGAGATCGGGCTGAAACTGGCATCTGGTTGTGACCTCAAGACTACCTTTGGGCGGAAGAATGGCGTTCGGCAATATATCGTTTATTTTTGCGGTGAAAAAACACTGTACATGTTTTAGTGACACCCTGTATATATTTTTTCCGCGCTTATGTTGTTTCTTGCCCAAAATACTGGAGATGGTAATAATAGAAATTGTTTATTTTCCCTACCAAATTAAAGAAAAAATAAAAACAGACATTTTTGTGGTTTTAGTTAGTCAGAAAGTTTGAGGAAAAGGATGTAAAGTACAACAGCAGCACATACTTTTTTTGTTTGTTTTGCTTGCTAAATTGCGTTAGCTGCGTTAGCTGCTAACGCTATTGTGTTAGCTGCCAGATACTCGCAACTTCTATGGGCCATAGAGGACGCACTAGTTCTTATCAAAATGGCTGTCATCTGGATGATCGTCGTATACTGTATACGGCAGTGCTAGGTTGGGTCCACGATCTTTAATTGATTTTAATGCTGTGACATAGGAGCAATATAAGATCCTTACCTCATACTTACACCTCAGAAAGGTGTAAGTAAGCACCTTCATTCTGAAGCCGATCATCCAGGAGCAAGGGAAGGGAATTATCACCTTTTCACCGCTATCGCTCAAAGTTGCGAATATACATTAGTGAACAGGACATCGTCGTTATGTTTTCTTCAGAGGTCGACAAACATCAAATTTGACCGCTCAGGCCAGTGATCGAATAAGCACTTTTCATCGACCAGCACTTTTGGTGACACAACAGCCTTCCAATTTTAAAATAAAAAGAGAAAACAAAAGCTTGCCATGGCTTGTGCGTGCTAACTATGTCGCCTTCTATGTCATTGAATATTTTTAACAAAGCACGTATGTATTTTAACGCGCAAGCGAAAACGGACGCTTCTTACCGTTGCAAGAGTGATTTCAAGACGATTTTCCTAAACAAGTTGCCACGGCTCTGCGAATTCAACATGGCCGTGAATGCATTCAAACAAAAGAAAGCAAGCAGTAACGACGTATAACTTCGAAAGGCAACCACTGCCAAAGTGCAACAACGCCGCGAAAGTAACGCGAAAGTAACGCCTTATCCCCGAGTCAAAGTAATGCGTTCTCCTTAGCCTCAGCAGCAAGCAAACGTACTTATTTAACAAAACAAAAATATATAATTTTCGAACAAGTTACTGCCGCTTGCGTCCCAAACGACTTCCGGTCGCTTCGTCTTTGCAAGTCCGTCGAGCTTGCTTCCGTCACCGGTGCTAGAAAGCAGAAATGCCACAAGGACAACCAAGTTGGAAATTTAACGAGGGCCTTCGGCTGTACATTTTAACGTCTTGGAGGAGGCAAGTTCTTTTTGTTTTGTGTAGGTTTCTCCCTCTCTTTCCTTCGTCTCTTTTGAATTGTGTAGGATTTGACGCCTATATAAGCACCTTTCGTTGTGAAATAAAATTCAGCTGTGTTTGAGACTTTGTGTTTGTCCGTCCCTTTTTGTCCCAGTCTCGGGGTTTTTCGAAATGAGGCAAGTTGGTTTACAAGAATATTCGAAAATGTTTTAACAGGGTCGCTAAACTCGTGGACACAAAGATTCTTTGCGTTATGACGTAGCGGGGAGTGGCCGAAAGAGCACTGCAAAGTTATCTTTTCTCACAAACCCGCAGATCTGCTTATCTTCGTGACGTTTTTCAATTGAAGGGGCGAAAAATCCTTAGCACTCCCTAGGCGCCGAACAAGAGCGGCACGAGAGAGCGCTAGGAAACGACCGTGGTTCATACGTGTGACGTCACAACAAGATCACCAGCTGCGACCAACATGTTGGATGGGCTCCAAAAGGCACGGCGCACGCTTGGGGTAATCGCATTCTAAAATCAACACCCTCGAAGTTGACAGTCTAATATCGTTTTTATCTCCGCCGACAAAGCGGAATTTCGCCGATAAAGCAGAAGCAAAAGGCTACAAGAACGTCGGTGTGAGTTGGCTTTCCAAGATTAGTCAAACTGGGATTAATTCTGCTTTCATCAACAGAAACAAGAAAAATGGTTCACGCAGAAAGAATAAAACATTGAAATGGACGGACATACTACTCACAATATTTTTACGGGTCTTTAATATTTTTAGGGCTGTGTGTTCTTTTTTCGTCCATTTCTTTGTTGTATTGTCTTCTGTGTGAAGTCTAGTTTATCCAACGCGCTCTGCTTCGTGTAAATCAGAGCAGTGTCTGGTTGTCAATATCAACGGGAATGTTTTAAGAACACGATGGCTCCAAGCTTGTACAATAAACAATCAGACTTGTCACCGTCAATTCCAACGCGCACCATACAATTTGTCGTTCACAGCTGATAGTCTTGAGCCTGGCGTCAAGGGTGGGAAGTGTAAGAGGACGTCACTGCCCGCGCGTGCACACTACGAGCCCTGGCAGGAGCCTCTCCTTTGGCCCGGCACGGCCGCTCGTGAGTGCATGGAACGCGAACCGTATTAATTCCAGAACCTCTAAAACCATTATTTCGAAAATTGCACTCTACTCTGTTTTTTCGTCGTCTCTCAGTTGGAACACCTACAAGCAGGTGCGTCGAGACAAAGGGGTGGGGAGGAGGGCGATTCCCCCCCCCCCCAAGTTGCGTGGAAAGAGGAGGCAAGGGGCATAAAGGGATAAGGGGGAGGGAGGGAGGAGGCGATCGCCTCAGTGGCATTTGAGAACGGTACAACAAAAAATTCGGGAGAAGGGATGGATGTACCCCTTTAATACAACCCCGCCCCCTGTCTCTCTCCCTCCCGAACATTTTCTACGGTACGTCCTGACCCCAAATTTTGTGTGTGTCGTGTGTGTTGGACGTACCCCTTTTTATTTTCCATTTTCCTGCCCCCGGTTCTTCTCTCGACACCCCCGTCGCCCCCTCATCTCTCGAACACTACCGACGTCACTACCCACACCGCTCTCTCTGTGGCCCCGGTAACGTGGTTGACAGTGGCGGAAGATGAGCTCTAAAACCGCGTACACCCGCTTGCGGCTCCACAATATCACAAAGTTCAATCCTCGCCTCGACTCCGAAGCGAAGATTTTGGCCTCAAATAACTCCGTCCTAAAGTTGTGAAACGTCACTTTGTCGTCACCGATAACTTCCACGAACGACGATCTTGCGACGACAAAGTTCAGAGTATTCACAGTCCGCCTAGGGACAATCTAGACAGCATTGACTCTAACGCGGCGTAGGGATGTAGGGACACGCGGGCGCGACGTCATCAGTGCAGCCGTTCAATCGGCTGGCCCAACGGTGTTGCTCGCGCGCGCTCTGATGAAGCTCGCTGTGACTTTGTGTTTCTCAATCTCGCTGGAATTTGAGCACCGAGAGAGTTTGGATGATTGACAACTCGTCCCGCGTGACGCCATCGTCGCGAGAGTCCAATCAGCACGCTCCGCCAACTTCGGCCTCAACTTTGTGTTTCACGAGTTTAGCCACCCAGATCTCGCACTTCTTCGTTCTCTGGAGAATTGGTGGTTAAAAAGTTTCATCGACGGTGCAAGCAGCGGTGGTGAGGGTGGGCTTTGATAATTCTTATATGAACCGGACGTTCTCTGGGACGTCAAAATAATGGACGCCTCGTGGCGTTTTCCATGAAAAGGGTGTTCAGAGCTACGCTCGATTTCTTGCTTAGAGCACAGCACTGTCAAAGCTGCTGGCCACGAGCACTAGGGTTTGATCTCGCGCAAACGAAACCATGGACTATGCCACGAGCTTCGATGAAGACAGTAGCTTCGACAGCGTTGTATGCTAGGAGTTCGATGCAGACATGATGTGGTCACGTCTCAAGCATATTCGAGGCATGTTTGCTTCATGTGTTTGAGCATGTCAGCAGACAATTCTTGTATGACCAATGCGACTGATCATGTCATACAAGAAACAGGTCTGCTTCTGCACGCTTTCTGTTGTATGATGTATATAAGCAGTGTAACAGCCGCTTTAGGGCACTTGGTTTCGTTTCATAAGTCACGCGTGCGTACTTTGCTCCCTCCGCGGGTGCGATTATCAATACAGTCTCTCTGTATTGATCGAACTAACATAAAGTTGGTGATATCTGCTGTAATTCTTTTTTTCGCGCATATACTTCGCACTTTTATTCGCTCCTGAACAACGTTGCCAGTTTTCTCGTGAAATGTTTTACACTGACTTGTATGTGTGCACGTTTTTTATGTTTTTTTTTTAATTTGAATAAATTTACACCAAGAAAATCTAACTAAATTTTTTTGCGCACCGATTTTTTAAAGAGCAAGTTTGAGGCGCACCCGCCTCAAGCCTCACCACCGAAACAAAATACAAAGTTCGAAATAAGTAACTTTCATCAGCGATCGCTTATTGCAAAACTATGTTTTTGGTCACCAATCGGTAATACTAAAGCGTACAAGAGAAAAAGTTTCGATCAATTATGAAAGCGCGCCTAAAACAAATACGAAAAAGAGAGGCACGAATGACAGAGAAGCCCAACTTTTAGCCCTGTTGTTTAAGCCGTTAGCGAAACCGCGCAGCAATAAACATTAAAAAAATCAAACTCCTCGCCCAAGCATCTCTGTTCCATTAGATTGCCGCTGATTGCCTTCGCGCTTGTGTATTCCCGGTAAACGGTATTGCAACAGCAACCAGCCTTTCGAAATTGGCTTAATTTGAGGCTGCCTAAGCCGCCGTCTGGCATTTTGCGAATCGCCGGAGCATTCCAAGTAGTGAAAGGAGCGGTTCGTCGGAGCGTGACGACGTATCTTCGCGATAGTGGAGCTTCATTCTCTCTTACGGAAAACTGACCTTTAGTGGCGCAAAAAAAAAAAAAACAGCGTGTCATGCCATGCGAGGTCATTTATCATTAACTAATACCGCTATGTTGACTGTACAGAACTTATACGTGCGAGCAATCAAGTTTTTTTTTTTAATTGTTTTTATTGTTTTTTTTTTGCTCTATATAATTTCTTGTGTATGCTTTTGCAACCGCTGTGTACCTGTGGGGGAGGGCTCGAGGGCCAGTCAAGCTGCTTAGACAGCTCTTTTCCTCAACTCCCACCATATTTATATGGTAAATAAAAAAAATCTATTATGTTTCTGCTACGGGCGTTCTGCCTGAATAATCTACTGCGACTTTTTTCCCGGACTGCGAGAGATGATTCTAAATAATATAGCGAGCGTTACGTATAATCATCTTATGCAAGGACGCCACAATATTGCAATCGCGGCGCCAACGACACCGCTTGTAATATAGTGTCTGGTTCACGCTCCCGGTAGGCAACGTTGTGAGCCTGGAAAGACCTTGTCTATACTTGGGTAGCAACTTGGCGAGCCGGAGCGTGCTTATGGCAGGCCCATCGCCTGCCTCCTCAAAGGAACAAAAACGAAGGCGTTGGAAGGAAGTTTTTGTGCAGTTTCTACAACAGAGAAACAGACAAGCAGTTTGATGTAGCTCGACATGTACGCCCGTAAGCTGTCGGAATTTGGTGCCTCCCATAATTCAACGCGCGCAGTGTTGAGTGCAGAGGTTTTGACGTGACAACGTCTCACACCAAGGGTGTCTATGTGCGGGAATGATCGTGCAACGAAAACAGACCTCACAACTGCTCTGTGGCTATAAACCTCAAAGCAATTGTTCTCATGTCGTTACGGAGCTAGACTCAGTGCCTCACCGCTTTGAAATAAGTTAATTCACTTCCCTCCCGCGCATGCGCAGTGTGAAACGGCGCTTTATACGAACCGCCCGAGTGCGCCTTCAGAACATTTTGACTCGCTGTTGCTAGCAAACGTATCTATCGTTCGACTGATTTGTTTCCGCTATTATTTCAAAGTTGAATAGACATACACTCCACGATAGGTGCTAACACAGAACTTGTGACAATACTGTGTTAGTGATTCCGCGTGAAATAAGAAACTTGAACCTAAAATGGACCATCGAGGACTAGGTCTTCGTGTTTATTTTATACCTGTCGCTGAAATGTCGAACATAGATAGACCTCATCAAGACAAACATGATGGGGAAAGAATCATCAAGATATCTCCATCCGTTCAAGAGATATAGGCCCCCAACAAAATTATCATAGTACATCCGGCACTGACATGATCGTGAACTGCGCCGCCATCTTCTGACACGCCTCGTGGGGCCGCGGCGATGCGGCAACCCAGAGCGAACGAGGCATTCATCAAACAAGAGCGTTTGCTACAGAAGACAATGCACAGAAACTAAAACGGCCTCACAATGATTCGTGTTTTTTTTATTGTGTATTGTTTAGTTGTATAAATTTACCTCGTGTTTAGACATTTGTTTCGCTCGATTGATTCTGTGACTAATAAATAAAAGTGTTTCATTTGATACGGGCGTTTAATTCATTACGTGATTTTCAAATACATTTGTTAGATTTATAAGTATAATCACCCCAGACCTTCATAAAATTTACTTATTTAGTGGTTTTCAATGACGCTCAGCAAGCTTCTTGTTGGAACTAGGGACACTAAACAATCTGCGCTTCAAAGTAACGACCCTTGGCCATATTGTGGCTTTAAAATCACGGTTGCCAGTTATATTAAGCTTTATCTGGAATCACAAGAAACGCTTTTCCGTCCTCCACAAATGTTTAAACAGTTCGCGACAAAGCAAAGCTATATTACACGAGCTTCCTAACACCGAATCTAATGCTGAGGAAGTCGCACTTTTGAATCATGACGATCGGCGGTTTCGTCTGCTCTGCTCAAGCACCAAAATGGCAGCGCCCACAACAATGTCGGGGAACAGAGTGCCGATACTCTAAACGCAGATCATTTAGCGGCTCTAGTTGGAACAATATCTTTATCTTCAATAACTAAATAGTTAATTAACACATTCGAGTAAATTCATCGCGATATCGCGATGATATTTCCCTGTATTATGTCCCCCTGACCGTATACAACTCACTTGCAAATACTACATTTGCGTAGCTTCCACGGCCTTTTCAAAACAGACTAATCAAACCTGCAAAAACGGCTTGTGGTACAAAAATACTTGTAGTGAAACGGAATCTGACGCCCACATCGGTCCTGATGGAATCGCGCCGCTCTCGAGCTCGCCTGTTCGCCACCGCGATTGCGAGCGTACAGTCCTCGTGCTTGTTGAGTTTCAAGAACCATCAGGCCTGGCACTCGCGCCGCATTCGCTTTTAATGCGAATAGCATTCTTTGGCTACTTCACGCACTTTTCGTCTATGTATCTATCTGGCTATCTAACCTCTTACGCCGCGGGTCGATAAATAAATGAAACAGAACCCATCCTTTGGGAATGATTATCTACGTTAATGCGAATAGCATCAAACGGTGCGGAGTTATGCGCGTTCGTCAGGTGGCCGGCACACTCTAGATACGCCAGCCCACTCTTGAGGCGATTCTAAATTTGTTGACACTTTCACAGCCCTGCGCACGATCTCCGCAGCCCAGCACGTGCGTTTGCGTCACTTAGGAAGGCGAGCAAAGCACGCGCCATACGCACAAACACTCAAAATGGTACCGACCAGACTTTCTGGCGTCTCAGCTATACTTCGTTTCAGCTTGGGTCCAGACGCAGCCGATGCTACAAGCACGAGCGTGTGGCCCTGAACAGTGCCTGTACTGCACGAGCGCGCGTGCTTGGCAGGGACGCTGGAGGCCCGGAGCTCGCGCTTGTAGCATCGGCTGCGTCTGGACCCAAGCTGAAACAAAGTATAGTCTCAACCAACGGTACTCTAAACGGTTGTTTATATCTTTACCATGGACGCGCTTTACAGCGCTGTCACAGCTACCGGTGCGCGCGCGTTCCATGCACGAGGGCTCATTCCGCTCTCGTGAGGCTGAGCACGGCCGCTACATCACCCTCTCCCGAGCGCGGGAGAGGGTGAGCTAGCGGCCGTGCTCAGCCTCACGAGAGCGGAATGAGCCCTCCTGCATGGAACACGCGCGCACCGGTAGCTGTGACAGCGCTGTAAAGCGCGTCCTATGGTAAAGATATAAACAACCGTTTAGAGTGCGTTGAATGACTGCCTTCATAGCTCTGTGGTTAGCGCGTCTGCCTGCTGATCAAAGGGTCAACGGTTCGAATCCCAGCCGGCGCCGGTCTTTTTTATTTATTTATCGACTCGCGGCGTAAGAGGTTAGATAGCCAGATAGATAGATAGATAGATAGATACATAGACGAAAAGTGCGTGAAGTATCCAAAGAATGATATTCGCATTAAAAGACCGGCGCCGGCTGGGATTCGAACCGTTGACCCTTTGATCAGCAGGCAGACGCGCTAACCACAGAGCTATGAAGGCAGTCATTCAACGCACTCTAAACGGTTGTTTATATCTTTACCATAGGACGCGCTTTACAGCGCTGTCACAGCTACCGGTGCGCGCGCGTTCCATGCAGGAGGGCTCATTCCGCTCTCGTGAGGCTGAGCACGGCCGCTAGCTCACCCTCTCCCGCGCTCGGGAGAGGGTGATGTAGCGGCCGTGCTCAGCCTCACGAAGCGGAATGAGCCCTCGTGCATGGAACGCGCGCGCACCGGTAGCTGTGACAGCGCTGTAAAGCGCGTCCTATGGTAAAGATATAAACAACCGTTTAAAGTACCGTTGGTTGAGACTAGCTGAGACGCCAGAAAGTCTGGTCGGTACCATTTTGAGTGTTTGTGCGTATGGCGCGTGCTTTGCTCGCCTTCCTAAGTGACACAAACGCACGTGCTGGGCTGCGGAGATCGTGCGCAGGGCTGTGAAAGTGTCAACAAATTTAGAATCGCCTCAAAAGTGGGCTGGCGTATCTAGAGTGTGCCGGCCACCTGACGAACGCCCATAACTCCGCACCGTTTGATGCTATTCGCATTAACGTAGATAATCATTCCCAAAGGATGGGTTCTGCTGATTTTTTATCCTTGGAGAACATTGAAACAAAGCAGGACAAAAAACATCGCTGTTCTTGAGTTCTAGTGCCCGCGTCGAAGCCAAGCAGACGCTCCCGAGCATCCGTAGAACGAGGACAAGCGCGCGGACGCCCCAGGAAGCTGCACGGACAAAGCTCACATGTACGCTGCTGGTCAGAAACTGAGGAAAGGAGGAAACAAAAACGCCGAACGCCGGTGGCGTCGGGCGTTCGAGCGCGATCGAACTGCGAGTAGAGAAGAAGGCACCGCACGGGAAGTCAGAAAGCCGAGCTATGGTTGGAACGATTTGTGGGTACATTGTGCGAAGCACATCGTGCCAAGTTCCCTTTTCTCTGAACGCCCGGTACTTCAGCGTTCCGATAATTCGGCATTTTGAGTTTCGGCATTGGGAATGCATCCCCAAAGGGCTGGAAAAAGCCAGTTGAATTATACGTATTAAACTAAAAAAGACCATTCAAAAGAAAGGGGGGGGGATCTTGTCCGGTGCTCTTTTTAGCGTTTCTGCGTACTATACGTGTGATTCGCTCGCTTGGCGAAGCGACGAAAATGCGCACACTGCGTTGTTGATTTGCAAACATTGGAATGGTGTATGTATGTTGTCAAAACTTTATCCTTTACAAAATGTGTGACATAATGGGTACCATTTTTATTCCGGCTGTGGTGTCCACCCGTGGTGGTGACTTCCACGTGTTCGCACTGGCGGCTTCGCACCATGCATGTGGTGGTCATCCTGAAGATTCCACGGTTTTTGTTACTATAACATATAAACGATATGATCAACTGTCAGTCTTTTTAAGCAGAACGTACAATTATAGGCAGTTTCCGGGATGTGTCTACTTTTAGAGCGCAGCTCTTAGGCGCCCGTTTCCGGCTTGAGCGGCGTCGCCGTCGCCGTCGGCGTCGCCGTCGGCGTAACCGCGCGGTGCATGATGGGTAAATTTCCCCGCTAAATTTAGCGGAAAATTTTCCCCGCTAAATCTAGCGGAAAATTTTCCCCGCTAAATCTAGCGGGAAATTTTCCCCGCTAAATCTGGCGGGAAATTTTCCCCGCTAAATCTAGCGGAAAATTTTCCCCGCTAAATTTAGCGGAAAATTTTCCCGCTAAATCTAGCGGGAAAATTTTCCCGCTAAATCTAGCGGAAAATTTTCCCCTTAGGTTGAGCGGAAAATTTTCCCCGCTAAATTTGGCGGGAAAATCCCCCTCCTCGAGGTCACGTGACCCCCAGGCCACGTGACCCCCCCCTCCCCGAGGTCACGTGACCCCCCTCTCCCCCTCCCCCCGTGCCTTCCCCTCCTCCTCAAGAGCTGCGCTCTAATTCGGCGTTACAGGGAGTTGTAAGCGGCTTTCATTTTTTGTTTTGTTTCCAGTAATTTCCACTTTTTGACATTAAATCTCGCTGCTTTGAAATTTTGACCACGTGGTGCCGAATATCATAATAATCATTTCAAAACCCAACTGGTTGTATTCCTTGCATTCCTTTTGCTCCCACCTTCCTTCGCAAGGGATCGGTGGCCGAGTGGGCTAGCACACTCGGCCACCGATTCACACGACAGGTGCGAGCTATGTACACTCCGTTCACCCTCAAGTTGAGACTGCAGTAAAGGCTACAGTGGCCTAACCAGGAGGGACTTCAACACCCCCCCCCCCTTGTACACGGGAATTACGTATTAAGGACCCTAATATGGACACTTGGTGAAAGAGTCGGCGAGAAATCGGCGGCCTTGATTGGCCAGGTGCCAAGGTCAAGCGCGGCTCCGGCCAATAACGGCCGCCGGGTTTCTCGCCGATGTTTTCGCCAAGGGTTTAGACTAGGGCCCCAGATCGGGGCATGTGGAGCGAAAGCTCGCGCTGAAGGACCCAGGGATCCTGGGTTCAATCTTCACCCCTGCCCGTTTCGATCTGGATGACCATCCTACCAACGTGCGGTACACTTTGGGCGCTCTTTAAAGTTTTAGTGAACTGCTCTACTCTGAAGCTTTATTCAACACACGTGTAATGTATATCTTAATTTATTTGAAGTATTTGTGATATAATTGAGGAAACAACTAAAGATGCCCAGAAGTTGATTTAGGTTCCATTATCCCTCACTAGCTTTTGGCTCCTATTCGCATAGGTCAGAGCACTGGACAAAGCTGGAGCTTGGGAGCCACTACGCAGACACAGACGCGCACACTAAATGCGTAAGTTCGCGATGCACCCTTGATTAGACTAGCCGGTAATAACATGCACAAAAAACTCGATGAACGCCATTACTACGTTTTGTTTTAAGCACTGCTTGATTGGTCCTATCAGCTCGTAGCGTCACTGTGACATTAGTAAAACGTAGTAAAGGTGCGAGAAGAAAATTTAAGAAACTCCGACAGCATTTTCCATAATTTCGAATCAACGCAATGGCGCTGCAAAACAACGTGTGACGGCTTGAAGCTGAGCTAGTTGGTTCATTGCTACATATTATAAGAAAAATCAAAATTGCTGTACATGTAAGAAAACGCATGCACATAATGATTCAGACATTATCATGCACGTATACTGCATATTTATAATGGCGTGCTTTCGGTAGTGTATCGTCACTGAGTGATGCACATTAAAGATCTCAAGCTAAAGCGATATGGTACTGCACTGGCAAAATTTCTCATCTGCAGCGTAAACCAGTTGCCACTCCTCAAAGGCAGACCTACCTAACACTGTATAAACACGAATGTCAAATATATAGATATAGATTAATGTACAACATTTTTCTTCTCGTGTGGGTTGTGTCGAATACTACAGACATATCATTTGATATATTTAAGTGCGTGTATATTATTTATGTAGTATACTCTTTCTCTTCCTGGCTCAGCAACTGGCATGCAATGTGTTTTAAATAAAATATGTAAACCTTATCACCAAAAACATTTTTTTTCTACATGTCCAATTTGCAACAAGTGCAAACAATCGACTAACCCCCCAAGAACAAGCAAACTATGCCTCGACGTTTGCCTGGAACCATTTTGTCCGGGGCTATTTCGACCGGGGCCATTTTGTTCGGAGCCTTTTTGTCCGGGGCCATTTTGCCCGGGACCATTTTGTCCGGATCTGGGATATTTCATCTTGTTGGATATTCAAGCTCATTGGACACTAGGCACGTAATCGTGTCTGTGGCACTAAAAGTGTTCACGGGAGTGCCGAGCTGGTGAAAGAAACTGACATTCTTGCCGTAGCGAATTAAAACGTACAAAAGCAAAACAAAAAAAAAGCTTTGTAAGAGGCGAAAGCATGCAGGCGAGCTGGTTAAAAAACATCATAAACTAAACCCTGAGACAATGATAAATAAAATAACCGGCAAGACGACACAAAATCTCAAACACAGCTCAGACACCACACTACTAGCAGACACCCGCCGCCAAGCTACCCGACAAGATAATTCCCGTCAAAAAGAAATTCTCCTTATTTTTTAACGTTTTTTCTTTCACTTTGTTTGCCTTTTTGGCCCCGGCTTCTCTCCTCTTTTTGTGTACAGACGTTTTCGCTTCATGTTTTTAATCGATTCAGCTTTGCGCTCGGGTATGACTATTCATAGTGCCGTAAAATATTCGAGCGGCAATTTTTTTAATGATTGGAAAATGTGTCTGAAGTAATGAGTTCGCGATACTGAGAAATGTAATTAAGATGGAATAGCAAATGCTTCCAATCATCTGTATTTGCAAGATACCAAGTTACTACAAAAAGTAGGCGAAATATAGTATCTTGAGTGAGTATTTGAGATAGACAGAAGTCGGCCTCTAGGTGCTATTGCCTTGTTCCGCGATACACAACTGACGAAAATAATCCCTGGAGAAGGGCAACACGAGGAACATTGCATTTAATTGCATTAAAATTCGCGATACAGCCCACTCTATGCGCGGCTGTCTGAGATCCATGCGCAGCTGTCTGTGGGCGCAGAGCAGCTGCGCGCAGACAGATGAAAATTCGTCGCGACCGCGTTCTGTTGTCATCGTGGCCATACGCTACGCATGTCGCAAATTCCTGTGCGTTGTAAGTTAAAAGCTCTTCCTCTTAATAGAGCACATCCCTCTGATTTCGAACCATACCCGCTGCCAGCCCGATCTAATCATCAGGGTAAGTTATGTTGCAGGCTCTTCCTATTCGTAAGGGCTCGAAAATAGGGTATGTAACCCATAAATCAATTGGTCAAAGGGCTGCCCGGTTCATCAACCGGGAATTGGCAGTTCGGCAATAACCAGACGGCGCTACCATCCTTTGCATGACAGCACCGCCTCCAGCCACGTTTTTACACTCTTGGCGCGGTGACTGTGTAACGGCCCTACGACGCCCCCAGTTTCATGAATCTATCAGGCCATACCACTGCGTAGTAATAGTAGAATCCGTTTATTAAAGGAAAGACAAACCATGATAGCTCGCCCCCTGTGACGTCGGAACAGGGAGGCAAAAAGACGGAAGGGGAGGGGGAGAGAGACGGACAAGACGACACGATCCCTCCGCCCCCCCCCAACCCCTCCCCCCCCCCCCCCCAAAGAAAAAAGAAAAGAAGAAAATAATAATGTTATGTTAATAATATGGGGCTAGGGGATAAAAATCTCGCTCCCAAATAGTTACTATGTCTCTGCTTGACTGGAGTAATCTTATCTGGCGGGGATGAAAGATTAGAGGTTGGATAGGGTGGAGAGGTGAGATTAGATATATGTTGTGTGAGGTTCGCTGAGCGCGAGTCCAGAATCTCCTTTCTTTTTTTTTTTTTTTAGTTCTTTTCTGGGAATCACTTGCAGTCTTCATACTGTAGAACTCGTAAATATAGGCCATACCACCTTTCGTTGATTGCAAGCTAGGGCCATCTATCGACATATGTTTACTCTATTAGGGTGGATCCTAAATCTGCCGCGACGTGGCGCAGCTTGTATCTTGGAAACTTTAGTGCCGGAGGCCCATTACATGCTTTCTACCTGACGGCTGCTCCGCCTGCTACGGTCCTGATAACGTCCGTATTTCAACGCGCCTCTCGTCTCGCAGAGAGCGATGGCCGAGGAACTGGTCATCGTGGATACGGACGTGGGCGTGGACGACGCGATGGCGCTCCTGCTGGCGCTGTCCAACCCGTCCCGCTGCAGGGTGCTGGCCATCACGTGCGTCGCAGGCAACGTGGACCTGCCTAGGGTGTACACCAACACCCTGCGCATCCTCAACTTCTGCAACCAGCTGCAGGCAAGTGGAGCGTCGTCGCACACCAACTCGGAGCGTGCGCAGTTTTTGTGCAGCTCTGTTGAAGCTGCGGCCTTGGCGGCGCGTCCTTCGCTGCCTTCGAGCAGGAAAGACAGCCAGAGAGCGTGGTGCAGAATACGCCCAGGAATTGAGAGAGGAGGAAACGAGAGCGCGCGGGAACGTCGGAACGCCGAGGTCTGATTGGAATGATTAGATGCTACACCTAAGGCAACGTTATTAGATTAGCTCAGTTACGGAACTGCTCATAGACGCCGCATGCACGAGCAGTACCCCCTCACCCACCACGACTCGCATCCCGTCGTTCGACGCGCCGGACGGCTACTTTGGTAATAGACCATTTGCTGTCTTACCCAAGCATCAAGGAGAATGCAGGGATTGGTGTTCCACGCGCCACACGCGCACGCCTTTCGTGTATAAAGATTCGAAGTAAATAACCAAAAGAAAGCATTGACGAACGCGCGTGCAAGATGCCATTTGTTTTAGGTTTTTGCTTTGGAAAAGTTACTACTGCTGAGGCCAGCACGTGCGGCGCGTGGAACACCAATCCCTGCATTCTCCTTGATGCTTGGGTAAGACAGCAAAAACCTAAAACAAATGGCATCTTGCACGCGCGTTCGTCAATGCTTTCTTTGGTTATTTACTTCGAATCTTTTATACAGGAAAGGCGTGCGCGTGTGGCGCGTGGAACACCAATCCCTGCATTCTCCTTGATGCTTGGGTAAGACAGCAAATGGTCTATTGCAGTGTATTCTATAGTATTCGTACGTTTCAAAACGCAGCGTCTAGATGGCGTTCCACCGTACTCTATGGTAGGGTGCCTACATGTCTGTCTGTCTCAGGGTGAAGACATCCATTGTTGCACTGAATGTTCAGCGCGTGACGCTCTCGCGCACTCGGTGCGTAACTTGGGCGCTAAAATGGCGTCTCTGCATTAGCCAAAGCTACGCGCTCGAGCTGATTGACACCGGATTGCGCGTGCTTCAAAATGCATAAAAAACGATTGGGCGTAAAAATGGCTGAGATGTCACCACTCAAGCAAAAGCGCGCGTGTGTATGAAGGCACTCTACTCTATGGAACACACAGTTCGTAAACGAAAATCTAGACGGTGCTTCGAACTACGGGAGGCTAGAGTGCCTTCATACAAGCGCGCGCGTTTGCTTCGAGTGGTGACATCTCAGCCATTTTTACGCCCGATCGTTTTTTTATGCATTTTGAAGTGCGCGCAATCCGGTGTCGCTCAGCTCGAGCGCGTAGCTTTGGCTAATGCATAGACGCCATTTTAGCTCCCAGGTCACGCACCGAGTGCGCGAGAGCGTCACGCGCTGACACATTCAGGTGCAACAATGGATGTCTTCACCCTGAGACAGACAGACATGTAGGCACCCTACGGGAGGCGAACTGAAGTGAGTGAGGGGGGGGGGGGGGGTACCCCTTCCGCGGAAGTTCCACAACTGAGGTATTCTCGTAACATTGACCTTAAGGCTTTGCGGAGCGCAAGGTCGTCTGCTTCTTGCACAAGGGTTGCGATGATGTCAGAACGACGCCGAGCTCTTATTCGCTGATCGAAAGAAAATGGTGGGTAGACATCAAGGTATCTATAGCACTGAGATCTACCCGCTACCCTTTCGATCAAAACCAATCAGAGCTCTGCTTCATTCTGACGTCACCGCATCCCCTGCCAAAGAAGCAGGCGACTTGCTCTCCGCTTAGCAGCCTTTGTCTCCACTGCACTCTTCGAACACGCTAGAACGCGGAACGCCGGCGTCCGGCGTTCGGCTCTCGCATTCGAACGCGTTCTACGAGTTCAGTGGAGACAAAGGCAGGTAGCTTTAGGTCTACCCACTAATCCCTCCAATCAGAGCTCGGCGTTCCGACGTCCCCACGCGCTCTCATCTCCTCCTCTCCCTCAGTTTATCGGCGCATAGACACGGAACAAACAAGTGAGAGGGTCAAACAGATGTGTTTGACAGTGCACGGAAACCGGGTAATAGAAAGTTTTAGTAGATCGTTCCAATGACTCCGATAACGATAGTCCATATTACGCTGCCGCCTTTGCGCAAGCATCGTATCTTATCGGTAGGGTGTGTACTTTCCGGTGTTTATTTCTGATAAAAATCGGCGGATGTTTTTCGGTGTTTATTTTCGAAACACCGGTGTAATTCGGTGGAACGTCTCACGACGAGGCTCAAATTGGTGATTATCGGTGGAAAAAAATGCGATTGATCACAGACAGAGAGTTCCAATTTTATTCACATATTTCATACACTTCTTCTCGAGAAAGCATCTGTTTCTCACACTTGGTTATTATAGTAGATGCAAGCATACTTTGAGAGACTTGCATTCGTCATGGCAGCACGTTGCTTGCGGTTCACAACCCGCAATTTCGAAAATGCACGCTCCACATTTGCGCTGGACACAGGAAATCCCAAAATGTCCAGCGAGGCTTGGGACAGTAGTGGCCAGTCAGGTAAACGAAGTTTCCAAAATAACACTGGATCAACGGCTAGTCACAGCCTACTGGCGGTAACAAAGAAACTCTGATTCTAGGTCACTCAGCTTGCGCTCGTCTCGGAGGACCAGCCCGTAGATACTTTCATAAGGCACAAATCCCTCTGGCAGCTCCACTTTTATGCACGGATTAGCAATTTTCACGCGGAACCAGAACGACAATTCATCCATGAAATATGTAGCGTAGTCATCCGGAGTTTTCCGCTTCCGTCCCATCCCGGTGGCCTTCTACTCCGCGTGACAACGATGCTTGAAGTGTTCGACGAAGGGAAGCAAGTCTCACGTTGAGAAAACCTGCAGACGCGGGACGGACGCGCCTTCTCAAACACGTCTGCAATTTTTTTTACAGAACGGTCCTTCTATATACAGCGAAAAAACCCCACGCCAACAAAACCCTGTTTTCCGTTTCCCCAAAAGCTCAGTTCTTAAATGTCAGCAGCCCTGTACGACACGGATGTTGGCAGTGTCTTCCAGGAACCGCAGCAACCTCTGAATGCATGGCTTGCACCAACATCACTTGGCCAGAAACAATGGGGAAAGGGCACGTGAAAGCGTACCCTCCACTGCGTTAATGTTTCCACAAAAGGGGCCATGTTAGACACAATGGGGAAAGGCGTGAGAGCTTAGCTTCCACTGCGTTAACTAGATGCTTTTGCAGGAATTACGAGGTAACACGTTTGACGTTCGAACCTCTACGGGAAAAGGGTTTCGCAAGATCGGAAACATGCAACAACCGGTGTTTTTCGGTTTTAACCAGGGCGAAAATATTCAACCGCCAGTGTTTTTCGGTTTTAACCGATTTTGTATTTTCGTCACCGACGGATGTTTATCGGTGTTTTTCGGTTAAAACCGGAAAATACACACCCTACTTATCGGCTATCGTTATCGGAGTATCTTAGACATCTAGTAAGTCTCTCTATTAAAACGAACTTTTCTTACCTGTCTCTTTCTGTGTATGTGTGTGTGTGTGCAAAAAAACGTAATTTGTCAGGTTTTTTCTTTTTTTTTTACGGCGACAGCCGTTATTTGCGAGGTTGTGCAACGAACCTTGCAATAGGGATTTTTGGTAGACGGTTTCCGCTATCCCGCAACGTTCTCCACAACCCGCTACCAGATCCGGCACTCTGCAGGCAAGGCTGGCGCAGCGCATGGGCGGTAGTGGCGTCTTCGTTCCGGAGAGCGTAGCGGAGGTGGGAAAACGGTCTGCGAAAACTTCCTAGTGTGTTACGCAGGATCGTCGAGGCACTTGAGGTCACACCGTCACGTTACACCATGACGTCCAGCCAAGATATTGTTCCTCGAAGTTCAGCAGAAAACTTTCTCCGCTAAATCCAGCGGGAAAAAGATGTCTGCGTGGGCCTGAGTGCAACCGAATGTGCAGCGGCACAGTTACTTTGCGGGACGTGCATCAAGGAATTGGGAATTTTTTTTTTAATCCCGATTAGAAGGAGCATTAGGAAATCGAAGATGGCGGCATAAGCTGAATTCAAAATCGGACAGTATATGGCGTTTGCTCCGCATCGAGTCAGGTTATTAGCTGCTATGTAGAAATACAGCAAGCCCATTTCGAAAAACCTTCTTCAAAAACATATTGTGAAAAGAACAAGGTATGGAAATGCCTAATAATATTAATAATAATAATTATATTGTGTGTATGCTAGTTAGTCAGCCTCAATCTTGGTGTCTAAGCTGTAGATGAGCAATTTAGCCAGTGCGGTACAACCGCTAGCCTGGGGTCTTTAACGTGTACCACGCAGCAGTGATACACGACCGCACGCCGATGATGCTCATCCAGATAGAAACGGTGGGGATCGTGAGTCCAGGATTCCTGGGTTTTGCAGCGCGAGCTTTCGCTCCAAGCGCTCTGAGCTGAGGTGCGCTAACCCACTCGGCCACCTATCCCCCGCTAAACAAGCTAAGAAGCTTGTTTCGCTTCTACAAGAAACGGGTGTAAACAAGTAAATCACCTGGATAGGTCATCGATCGAGGGCTCTGCACGTAAACTGTTCATTTGAGAACTGTGTGCTAGTGCTTTGGGAGCACTTTATTCTACGTTCCGAGAGCATCATGGTCTAGTCTACGGGCACTGTCCCGTAGCTCCGGCAAGTTCTCTCTCTTGCAGCCGAGACATATTTCAGAGAAAGGTGCTCATGCCACAACCTTGGCTACTCTACAGTGAACTGAAGTCACTAGATCCTGGGAAAGTAGCTGCATTTCCTTCCCTGCCTGCTAGTCGAACACAGACAGGTACCGAGATACACATGTCCAGACCTCGCAAGGTATTTGGCCGATCGGTTTCAGTTGACATGGCAATCGCCATTTTGGTCCATTCAAATCTTCAAAGTTTCAAAAGGGTCGTTCTCAACTTGGGGCACAAAAATTGCTACGGAGCATCATCGTTCCCGAAAGCGTTCCTTGCCAATATACCGAGTGCAGTTATGGAAGCGGTATTTCACCTTTTGGGTCAGGTTCTGTAGCAGGCAAAATATTGATTTGGAGCAGTCACTAGCGCTTTTGGAACAGTTGCCAACATCTGTCAGCACGTCACTTGAAAAATTAAAAAGTGATTGCATCTCTAACTGAGTTCATCTATAATCTTGATTGAGGGTTCCTTTTTAATACTGGAGCATAATACTTCTTATCTTTTGTGGTGAGAATAGGCAGGAAGCAAAAGGAGCCCGAACCTTCTTTTTTAGAAATAAGGCACTGGCCACAGTAGGTTCCATTTACAATGGGTATAAGAAATCGCTGAAAAATGAATCATAGCGCAACACTTCAGTTGGAATAAGGCATCTCTTCCCTTTCCATTTTACACACGGTAGTTTATTTAGACTGTAAATATAATTACTGCAAAATTCCAGCAAGAACCAGTACGTCCGCTAACACATCTATTAATAAGAACGCGTCTCCCAAGTTCCATGAACCTACAAAATTAAAAACTTTAATATCAAACACTGCAGAAACAATCCCGAACAAATATTATGAAAGACATGTTCTTTAAAAGAGCACCGATATGTCCAAATCTTTTTTATCTTTATTATTATTCTCCGAAGCGATTGAAAACAATGCCTCGATACAGAGCTGCCAACCCGAGGGAAATTTCCCACATTAAGGTAATATCCACGTCTATCTGAGAATAAGGGAAATCTTGCTCGTTTGAAGGAAATTTTGGGCACCGAATAATATCTAAAATTTAGGAATCAGTTACGTTTCTTTTTTTTATATAACATCGAATTTTAGCGGCTTTGGCTACCTTTTGGGCTATTTACTCCAGCCATTCGGCGGGTTGTGGTCCGACCACCTGGCAACAGTGAGGAGTACTAGGCTAAGTGACGCGAGATACCACACGTTATAAAGGGTACAGCCATTAGCATCCATACATCCATCCATCCAACATTTTTTGGCAAAATCAGCTTTCATCGCCCCCTGGAAAACTATATGAAAAAAGGTACCAGCCAAGTCGAAGATTCCTTGAGTGCCGCTGTGCCTTCTCGAAAGAAAAAGGCATGAGTAGAAGAAGAAATACTGCAATGTCGGAAGATATAGACTTACCATGACTAATAATTTTTCGAGAAGTGCCGTCGTGTTCCGTGTGTTTGAGTTTGAGAACTCTCGCTTGCGTTACACCTTTTGTTTTGGAGTGACTATTATAAAAAATGCTAATGAAGTTATAAAAGCAGTATCATGTTCTGGGGACATGCATAACAACTAGGCTGAAGATAGGGTTTAATTCGTTAGTTTGAACCTCCCGGTAACACTTCCCCATCAGATTTGATTTGAACACGGTTTTGGTCCGATAAACTAATTTATTGCGAAACGTACGCGAGCGTAAAGGCTATGCGTAGAGCAAGTCGTCTGCTTTTGCGCAGGGGTTGCAGTGACGTCAGCACGACGCCGAGCTCTGATTGGCTTTGGTCGAAAGGAAGGTGGGTAGACCACAATGCTAGATGCCTTGAGGTCTACTTCTATTTTTTTTTTCAATCAGCCAATAAGAGCTCGGCGTTCTGACATCATAGCAATTCTTGTTCAAGAAGCAGACGAATTTGCGCTCCGCATATATACTTATAGTAAAATGAAAGTGATGCAGAGAACAACGAATATTTAGTATTGTACAATTATTTGGGCAAGCGAGATATATTTTGGCAGAAATAGGGAAATTTCAGGCGTCGGCTAGGGAAATTTCGACTTTTCGTGTTTCATCTTTCATCACTGCGAGTGTTTTGGCGCACCGCAGCTCGGAGTACGTGAAGCGAAAGCTCGCGTGGCAGAACATACTGTTCCCGGAAAAAAATTGGGTTCTGTGTATGTTTATACAACCCAGAACTTGGTTTGCCTCAACGGGCGACGAGACTCCCAGCACTGTTCTCGGACTCAAACTATGTCACCTATAGAAGACGAGGCGTGCGCATTACGTCGTCGTTAGCGGGTCCCCGACCCGCCCCAAGCTTGAAACGTGCTGAAGCTCGACGACAGATACCGCAAAGCGGCAGATCGACACGTTCGGCTCGGCGTCGCGCTCGTTGGGAGGCGCTGTGAGACGCGCTGGTGACGATGCTGTAGCAAGCTCGCTGCGTGGATCCATGATGACGTTTGGGGAGGAAAGGCTCCGGCCTTGTCTCGTTGGCGGTATTGACTCGATCCCTCAGCCCGTTTTGATCTGGATTTGCGTCGTACCGACGTCCGGTCGTGTAGCACTACTGCGCAGTGCACGTTAAAGATACGAGGCTACAGCAGTGGTGCTGCACTGGCTAACTTTCTCGTCAGCGGAAGCCCCAGACGCCCACTGGGCGACCAACTTCCCGCCCTCTAAACGTGCGCGCAATTACTAACCCACTTTTTTTTCGAGCGTGAGCCCGACGGGCCTCGCGGCGTTCGTGCGCGGGTGCTCCATGATGGCCCCCCGCTCCCCGGTGCAGATTCCTGTCTACCGGGGCTGCGAGCGTCCACTGGTGCAGAAGGGGGGTGACGTGCCCCCAGTGCCACGGCCAGGACGGGCTGGGCGGCGTGGCCGAACAGCTGCCCCTGCCGGACGACTACGCGGAGGCACCTCGAAGCACGCCTCGGCCGCCATGGTGGAGCTGGTGAGGGCCCATCCAGGCTCGGTCACCCTGGTCGCTCTGGGGCCCCTCAGCAACGTGGCGTTGGCACAGCGGCTGGACCCCGGATTCCTTGGCGCCCTGAGGCGTCTGGTCATCATGGGAGGCACCTTCGACGGTGAGGGTCCGAGGTGCCTCCCATCTCAGTGCAGGCACGGTTCGCCATCCCAAACTTCAATGGCGAAATACGGAAACTTTGTCACCAGTGTTATGACATCAGGGAGTTTTAGCCTGGGTTTTTCGTCATCGTCGAGTTTCATACTACTTCTCGCCTTAACACAAACTGTTTGTTTAGCCTTCTGAAACGTCTGGCAACCTGGACTTGACCTCACCCCAAGTTTCCAGACAGTTATCAGATTCTGCCACACTTAGCTTAGTACTGACACAACGGTACCTAAGAGGTGTCTTCGACTGGTGTGTCTAGTGTCATATCCTGCCCATACATTGAAAAAAAAAAAAGATTCAAAACTGGTTCCAAATTGCAGAAAATGACGTTACAGGACCCGGCGTGTCATGCTGTCGGATGTCGCGATCCTGACGGTGGGGCGTACTAGTCCCGGCAGGGAGTACGAGCGAACGTGAGTGTCGCTGTCGTCACGGCGTCCCAACTCCTGGCTGCCGAGGTTTCCGTAGACTGTCAATCTGGAGAGCGATCCGTAGCAAAACCTGCGTCTGCCCCATCCGTCACAGTTTCTGGGACCCTCCCAGGATCGCGGCCGACGATGATATGCCACCTTTATGACGTCATCAGGCGGAAATGGAGTGACCACTTTCATAGGAGGAGATAAGCACACCAGTCGGAGACGCCCTCCTGACTTCATGCTGACACTCTTGTCCGATCTCAGCCCGGGGCAACGAGACGGCCGTCGGAGAGTTCAACTTCGCGTGGGATCCTGAAGCGGCCAGCGTGGTCCTCAGCGAGGCCGAGTGCGAGACCAAACTCCTCACCTTCGAGCCCTGTCTGCAACACACCATCGACTGGGTCAGTGGCCTGTGGTATCTGCATCGCTTCGTTCGTTCAAATAGTCCGGAAAAAGACCGCGAAACAATTTGTAGAATTCGGCAATTAGTGCCTACGTGGCACTAACATGGATCTTCAGATGTTTGTTTGTTTATTAATTAATTCATTCATTCATTCAAAGTACCCCTAAAGACCCTGCAAGGGAGGGCATTACATAAAGGAGGAGGGGGAGATACATACAATACAGAAAAAGAAATTATTTATTACAGCTAGCAAAGAAAAAACAAACAAAAAACACGAAAAATCATTTAATAAGATAAATACTATAAGGGTGTTTACACCGCCGTTCGAGGCACGGTCTCTCGGATCGAATTTCTAATTTTGACCAAACAAGATATAGGTGTTGGGAGCATTCTTGAAATAATAAATTGTAGTGTGCAGGTTTGAACAGCTGGAAGTTATACTCCATCTCACAAACATCTGCAGTGAAGACAAAGTGATTTGGTACGAGCGCATGACTTTAGAGAGTGCCGTTTATGCACAAGTCCTCATACAAAAAAAAAAAAGGAATACTGCTGAGCTAGGTTTACGCAACTATGATTCTGTCTTTACTGCAGACATTTGGGAGTGGAGTATAGTCAAACTCAGTGGGCTTCTGGTGTCTCAGCTGTAGGTGAAAAATTTGGTCATTGCAGTACATTGATGTCTCGGTAATATGGACCGATCATTAATATGAATTCTCCGCTATATAGACACCATTTTCGGGGGCGAACTGAGTAAACACAATTTTTTGTTTCCTTGTTGTAGACAACTCATAGTATGGATAATTTCTTGTGAAAACGGAGGTGTCCACATTAACGAGACTTGCCTGTACCACTGCCAGCCTGGGATCTTTAACGTGCACCACGCAGTAGTGGTACACGATGGCACGCAGGGTGAATACGCTCATCCTGATCGAAACGGACAGGGTTGGGGATTGAACCCAGGATCTCTTAGATTCTGCAGCGCGAGCTTGCACTCTGCGCACTCCAAGATGCGAAGCGTTAACACATTCGGTTACCATCCTTGAAATGTAAGAGAGCGTAAACATTACTCTTGACGGATTTTTTTTTATGTTATCGGCAAGTGAAGCTGCTGAGGCGAGAAGGGCTTTTTTCAATATACTACACTATGACTCTTCTGTGAGACTCTAGAAATAAACTTCATTATGCTTTCATTTTTCATTAGTGAGCGGTCAAACATGCCATCCCCGACACGTAAGAGAAACGTCAATTTTCGCCACGACCGCCTCAATAATCAAGAACTTAAAAAAAAGAAATCAGTTAAGCTCGAAGCTTGCGCTTTTTAATTTCAAGAAGGCTTCCAAAACATTATTTTTGTAAAAATGAAAACTTCCACCCTAAAACCGAGTTTGAATTTAGATAAGAACACCCATAATTAAAATGCAGATAATTACACACACAAAAAAAAGAAACGACGCCATTATCATTGCACGTGAGCTCATAAAATATTGTTAGACCATCTTCGGTGACTGTGTGTGCTGGTAGGTTATTCCAATCGATTATTGTTCATGGTGTAAATGGTCGAGCATAAAATATAATAAGCATGTGATTCGTTTAACTTTAAATGAGTGATCTCGCCGTTAGAAAATCATAGTTATTACAATGTGGCTCAACTGGCGCGGCGCCAGTGTACGGTTTCAAATTGAAGCGGACGGAAAAGAGTTCAAAACTGATTTCCGGCAATGCATTATAATGGAAAAAAGTGAATGCATTTTCTCTCTGCGCTTGATTATAAGAGAAAAAAATCACGAATAATTCGTACGTACTATAGAGGCTTGGAACATTTCTCAGTTACGCGGACGAACGTATTGGTCAGTTACTACGTTGTTCTTTCAAGTTTATGGCATTAAAAACGGGACTAAAGTGGTTTCGTACATGTATTTATGTACACTGTCCGACACCCTTAGCGTGAACAGGGCATCGGCACTTTCCTGCAGGGGGTTTACGTGCCAAAGCATTGAAGAGCATCTGGAGTACGCACTAACACTGGGTCAGCACCTTGCTGGGAATGTAGATGATCAAAATAAAGTAAATCCAAGTAATCAGAGCACACTTGCCGTGGAACATAGCACTGGACCCGGAATACTGGAAAGTTAAACATCGCTCTCTGATTGGAAAAAAATACTGTAACTAAAGCAATTTCACTTTTATGATGTTAAGGATGTTTCGCTACGACCCAAGTAACAAAGATAATTCCTGTTATTCTCCGTCGAAGAGGTAAAATTCACGCGCGTTTTCCCACACAGAAGCACCGCGAAGGTGAACTGGTTGCTGTCTGTTGAATTCGAAACAGGAAGTCCCATGGACACTAGCGCCAGTTGAACCTCAGTCATACAATATACTAACTCTATGGGAAATAAAACCTGAGGTGCCTTATCAGGGGTGGAACGGCTGCGCCATTTGCTCCATTTTGCGCCAGACGCATTTGTCTGCGCCATCCTGCGCCATTTTGCGAAAACTGCGCCGCAGCCAATACCTCGCGCCATTGTGCTCGAAATCGTACGATGTGCGCCAAAAAAATTCTATTCTGTCTTCGTTTCGGTTTTTATCGACTTGATTGGCAACAATGAGCGCGTTTAGCTTGGTCGGCCTTGCAATTTTTTATTCCGTTTACTTTCCCTGTATGTCCCGAGTCGGAAGCGCGCGAAAAAACTCTGGGGTTGGATTCCAAGCGCTACACCACCTGCGACTGGATTGTTATTCTTCAACCGTAAGCGGTTAAGCAAGTCGGCCGAGGTGAGGTCGAGTCGTTAAGCGTCAGATTGCTTGAGGCTCTTCGGCCCGGGTTCCGGACGTCAGCCAGTTGAAAACACATTAGCAAAAGATTCCTTTTATACTTCGTCTCACCTTAGTATGGACTATTGTTAGCCGCGCGTGGTAAAAGCGCGAGCTGAGTTGCTTCGAATAAAGCATCAGAACCTGCACGAGCGCTCGTGCAGCGAAGTGCTCCAGTCACGGCAGTCAAGGCTAGCCGCTCGCGCTAGCACCAGCATTCAAGGTTAGTCCATGCAAGGTGAGACGAAGTATAGACGCTTTACAGCAGCTGTGCATGGGCGCCGCCATAACTGCCCTTCAGTTTTTTGTCCCCTCTTATTCCGTTCGCTTGACTTCATCATTTCCGGAGCAGGACAGGTTATTGCCATTTTAAGTGTTACTGTGTCCTTCCCCCAGCATAGGCCGTTGTGGAGACTCGTCAACGCCCGCTTCAGTGGCTCGGCATCTCGGTAAGACAAGAGAAGGGCGGCTATGGCGGCTCAATCTGGCGCGTGTGTAAAGCGTCTATAGTGCTTCATCGTTAGAAGTTGGAACCGGATTCCTGCAAGATGAATCGTGATTTGATTGAACTGAAACGCGGTCCGATCCGTAACCTTGCCGGCCAGCAGCTCTCACGCGAGCGGTATATCTCTTCGGCGTACTTTAATCTTGCTCCGGCTCATCGCTTCGAATACGATGACTCCGTTAATCGTAGTCTGCTGCTTCGTTATTGAGTTGCACAATAGGATAAACTCGAAATTGTTTCTGTTCCTCCGCGCAACTGCACGTCCGTTGCTCACGCACGTCACGTGGTTCGCACATATAATTACTATGTCGAGCACGTGTGGGTTGTGCGATAAGCAGTGCTGGTTTGTATTTTGAGCAGCTGAAAGCCACTCAGAAAATATCAAGGACACTACCTTCAGAAACAAATGGTACTTGCCTTTTGGTTCTCATTAAGGCCAAGTTTTCGCGTCTGTCGCACTGTTATCCCATCTACCTATAGGTTCCTAACCACTCAAGCTCATCTGTGCTCCTAAGCACAATTGAAATTGCTCCCGTGCTCGTCTAAGACACAAGCTGAAGTGCAATGAAAACTGATTTGAGCTGCTCCCAGTCTGCTCCAGAATGTAGTTTTAGCTGCTCCCAACCTGCTCTAAGACAGCTGTTTCAGCTGCTCCCGTGGCTGCTCCCAAGTGCATTTCATGAGTTCCACCCCCGCTTATGAAAGTGGTGTGATTCCTGCGTCAAAGTGCTTAGCCTGCTGCATTCCGCCAAAATGTGATGAATTTGCGCCAACATTGCCGCAAAACATAATTGCACTCGACAAATACTGCAAATGTAATAGTTGAAGCCCCCTAAATGGCCGTATCGTCCCAGTAATTATCACCTTAATTAACGTACTACTCTAATTTATCCATGTATCAAACACTTACAATTAGGGTTGTGCGAATAGTGGTTTGAATCGAATAGTGCACAGTCATCCCTAGCTTCTGTACTGTTGAAAGAACCGGCCGTCTTGGCTTCCCTTGCACTGTCAAGGATATGAATGACGCAGCGCTATTCGATTCGAACCACTATTCGCGCAACCCTACTGACAATGCTCGGAAGTCGCGCAATAGTTTTCATGTTCGTGGTCAAGCTGTTCTGGTGGATGAGGTAGCTCTGTTGAGTGCGCTTCTCACAGCGCAGTGGTGCACTGCTGCAGAAAAGCGAGAACCGCGGAGTAGTCATCGCGAGTTTGCTGATCCTGCTTCGCCGCAGTTCAGCCGCGTGCTAAGGAGAAAGCATTCTTCCAGAGCAGGAGGTCGCACTTTCAATTCATCATTTTAGAAAAAACTGAACTTATGACTTAAACTTGTGACTTGATTGACGCCACATGGCAGAAACGGGATTCGAGGATTCAGAGTGTAAAACAATGCGCGGATTAGGAAGGAGAGGAAAGAAGCGTCATAGAGCGAACTTGGGAGTGAAAATATAAGTCACAATAAGGACAAAAGAGACTTTAGGAGGGGCCCAATTACCTAGATCACTCCGTCGTCGAGGGTGTGCTCGCGCGCTCGCTTGAGCGCGTTTTCACGTATTTTCGTACCAGAACCTCTTAAACCGGTGATTTTCTAAAATGGCCTTATACGTTGGGTATAAGTTTTATTACAACCTCTAGCACTTCAATGTGATAATATTTTAGTGCTTAATAATAATCTGTTCCACCATTATTTCTGTGGAATATATAGGTTTGTTTACCTTTGCTTCCGTACCTAAAATATCCATTCACGGCAGTTCTAACTGTCCGTCATAATTCAGCGTATATTTGCCGTGCCTCGAGCGTCTACATGCAACTAAACCGCTGGTTAGTTCGGTGTTTGAGGAATAAAACCTACCGCGCAATTGATGCTAACAAAAATTTGCACAGAAGGGGAAGTCAGAGCAGACAATGTCTTTCGGTGGACGTACGTATCGTAATGTATAATATTAGCAGTGGTAAAAGTGAAAATTAAGTGTATCGTTACGCTACAAAAGTTGCTCTTTCTGCTCCAAAATGACTCGGACTAATCACATCACTGATGACATAGGTCTTTATTTAAAACACAACCAGAGCTCGTGATTCATCCCTTTATATATATATATATATATATATATATATATATATATATATATATATATATATATATATATATATATATATATATATATATATATATATATATATATATATATATATATATATATATCTCAAGAAAGAGACGTAACACAGTGTCTGGTTGTGTTTTTATTGAAAAAAAAATGCCCTGCCATATTGTACCCTCCTCCATCTTCTGAATCGTTTTTATGAACTCGATGTTGATATCTTCAGTATGTCCGCCAAACAAATATGTTCACTTTTCGTCTAATAATTACTCCCATGTAAAAAAAAAAAAATTTAGTATGACGATTGTATGTATTTTTCGGGTGTTTTTATTTTTGTACATCCTTTCTCGTTTCTTTTTCTCTCTTTCCCTCTTTGTGTACATTCTTCTTTTTAGCAATATAGATTATGTCTTTCCCATGCTGTAATGAATATGACAAATAATAGTGTCTTTACGTTTATGTTTGTTCTTCCCTGGGCTGCTATGGGGGGCAGATGCCAGTCAAGCAGCGTGTCAGTTGCTTTTTTCTCTGCCTCCTTTCTCTGTGTCAGGGATCAATAAAGAATTTGAATTTGAATTTAATTTATGTGTTTCTTTTATGCTTCGGGCGTGTGGATCGCTTTTGCACCGGAAGAAGACACTCTCAAAATAAACTTTAATGCCCCTGTAGGGTAAATATTTTGCATTCATACAACAAGAAAAGAATTTAACTCCCATTTGTACATGCTAATTTTTAAAAAAAGAGAAATAGAAGGAATTTTAGCATTTGTTTTATAAATCTCATATTCCGCTTGATGAATATAGTCTAACCCTGTACCCGGTAAATAGGGATGAAACGTACGCACATTTTCAACCAAGTCGCTCTCGACCTAGAAGCGATATATGCTGCGCACACGGCACTGAACGGATGCTTGACGAAGTGCTCTTCGAAGTCCATCGATGCCCTGTCTCTTGTAGTAGCGTGTTCTCGAAGCCTCTCATTCCCTCACTCAACTCTCGATCGGAACAGAACGAGCCTACCTCGCTTCTCTATTTTTAACCAAGCGCTCTTTTCTGGCGAGTCATTGGCACTGGGAACATGCTCAGCCTCAGGGCACCGACGCTTCTGTTCAGTAATACCCTCTACAGTTCGTTGCTTTCCTTTCCGAGGCATTCTGAAGACGTCCGGAGCACTTCAAGCGACAGTCTGACTTCTATCAAGAACGGAGACAACTATGACACGCGCGTGGCGCGATAGAAAGAAAGATACGGAGGGGAATGCCACATTGTTTCGTAATACAAATGAGAAACTTCAGGGAAAGGGGTCGGGTCAGGCAAAAAAAAAAAAAAAGCTATTTTATAAAAACAAAAAATTGGGAAGTATTTATGAAGCTGATACAGTGCTGCAACACACCTGGCGGCTGATAAAACCCGTTTGCTCTACTGACGTCTAACCCCTGGTTAGCTCAGTTGGTAGAGCGCTCCACCTGTAATGGAGAGGTCCCGGGTTCAATACCCGGACCAGGCGGATTTTTCGGTCGCTCACCAGTCACCTAGCTGTGTTTGGAGATTTGAGTTTGTCCTTTGTCCTTCTTGTTCCCCTTCTCCAGGGATTATTTTCATCGTTCTTGTCCAGCTCGCTTGCCCCCTTGCATTTAATTGCATTATAATTATATCGCTTATATAGACACCTCCGTTCCCCCGAAATGCTCTACAATGTGAGTCGATCGTAATAACGACGCAAAAATGCATCTACTTACCCGATTCGTCCCAGAAGTGTTTTTTCTATATGAAGAGATATGTATTAACGAAACATGAGGGTATTTTCAGTGCTGTGATTGCTGCACCAAACTGCTCCACAGTGCTTGTCCTGCCACGATCTGGTGTACGTCCCACGTTGACCGATTCCCTTCTCGCACCGCTTCCCCGCAGGCCTGGTACGACCGGTGGGTTAGTGGCGACTCGCCCAAGGCGCGGCTGGTGAAGGCGGTGACGAAGTCCACGAAGCAGCGCCAGCGCCACGAGATCCACCAGCGGGGCTTCTCGTGCTGCGACATGCTGGCCATGGCGGCCGTGCTGCAGCCCTCTCTGGTGACGCGCTGCGAGGCGTTCCCCGCCTGGGTGGAGCTTCACGGCGCCACCACCAGGGGAATGCTGGTGGTCGACCGGCGGCCCAGCATCAACTGGAACCACGGGCGCCCGCCCCACGTCCAGTTCCTGCTCGGGTTTGACATGGAGGCGCTCAAGGAGCTCTACGAGCACATGCTGCGCTGAGCCAACGCCCTCTAGACACGTTTGCACCTCAAGAACCGTAGCAAAAAAAAAAAAGTCCGGTTTTTCGCGGAGCATTACTAATTTCCTTCTTTATGTGCAGAATGGAGGTATATGTTGGTGCATTTTATATTAGATATGTGTATATATTAGATAGTGCATGTTTCAAACGCCAAAAGCTTCGCTTCTTTCTCCGACAACCAAATTTCGTAAGAACTACTTCGCGTGGCGTACGAACAATGCGCAAAAATTCATTTTTTTTCTAAAGTGAAAACGGATATAGGCAGTGTTGTACACGTTCCTCAATAAAAGGAACTGAAGATCGTTCCTCGTTTCTTATGATTTTTGGAACGCGTTCCCGTTACAAGTTCCATTTGTGAAAAAGGAACTCGTTCCCGTTATAGTTAAAAAATGGAACGTATCGTTACATATTCGTTACATTTTTTGTTTGCTGATTATAATTGTTAGTTAAATCCAGGAAAAAAATTTTTGTAGTCTTTTCTATTAAATGGAAACATAAGAATTTGAATGCTTTGATGGAAGAGCACCAGGAGAAGAAAACAAGCGGAAGCAGGGTTTCGTTTGTTGGTATATTCACCTTTTAAAATATCAGCTTTTAACTATATTAATGTTTCTGGTGGGCAATTCAGACGAGCCAAAGGTACTGTTACCCCATATTGCACGAGCGTTTTACAACAACTTCACACGTCTAAATCTATCAAAGTTCCTTGTGCGAACTTAACAACAGTTACTTCTCGATGTTACGGTCCACAAAACGATCAAGAGAAGAAAAGCTTAGGGCCCTGGGAGGTCAGTCTTGAAAACTACAAGTCCTCATTCGTGAAGGTTGGATTCGTTGTTCAGTTTGAAGGTCGGGGTCTAATAGAGGATGAATAAAGGTTAATTTTTGGGTATATTTTAAGCGACCCATGTTTCGGGATACAAGGGTGTGTTCGATGTCTGGTAACCTGTTCTTTTGTTGTAACTGTAGGTCTCTTTGTGAAAGTTCAGTGATGGCTGTAGTCGGCCTTAGATTTCTGGGTGTATGAGGATTCATGGAAGCAAAGAAAGTAGCTGGGTTTGAAACTTCCCTCTTTCCGTGTCTTTTCCTTCGACTAAAAGTTTTGCTTTTTGTACCGCAGTCTCGGGCACTGAAAATAGAATCGATGTCCACTATACTCCGTTTCACTAAAACCGTGCAATCTAGCCAAAGCTACAAGGGAGATCGTATACCAACCTGTTCACGAGCAGCGAAAGGGGGGACGGGAGAGAAGGGCTGGGATTCCTCTAAGTCACCTTTGGATTTCCCTGTTCCTCCTCTCCCTCCTCTTGAACAGGTCGGGGTACACCCTCTCCTTTGTTGCTTTGGCTGTACTGCACGGTTTTATTGAGGCGGAGTAAAGCTCTCCTGCGCCCGACTGTTACTAAGCGAGGACAACGCAAAATAAACCCTAAGATAAGTAACCAAAACGTTAACGAGATCCTGCTCTTCGCAAAGATATTGTTTTCATACTTTTAGAATTTCCCTCTTAGAAGTAAAATAAAAACCACCTTACTCGAGGAAAAAAGGAACGCCGTTCCTTTTTTTGTTCCAGTAAAAATGTAACGAGGTCCCGTTCCAGCTCCACCGATGCAAAATGGAACGACGGCGTTCCTTCGTTCCTCCTGAAAGGAACACGTTCCAGGAACGCCGTTCCAGGAACGCCGTTCCGTACAACACTGGGTATAGGTAACAAGACCGAAGCGTTGAATTTTTATACGTCCGTGACGTCACCCACAAGATGATAGCGCGCGTTGAACGCGAGGGTTGCACAGGCGTTCGGCAGCGAATCGTATTCATCCAGCGAGAACACGAGTCTCAGCGGAACGCTGATGCCGCGCTCTTGTCCAATCGCTGCCCCGCCTTGGCCTCCTGCACGTGACGTTAAAGGTTTACCACTACGGCCTTGTAATTGACAGGAGGTGACAGGTGAAGAACCCAGTACAGACGCTCCGCCGCCAGCGCGAGCTTTGCCTTTGATAACACTTTGTCGCACGAGCCATAGAGTTAAAGGGGCACTCAAGTGGTTTTTCAGTTCGTGTTTTGATGATAACAGCTGAATTTAGACGCCCTAAGTATCCCTAAAAATCAAAAAAGTATAGTCATACCGTGATTATTTCTTTAATGAAAACGTAATTGAAGGTCGCCAAACCTCGGATTCATCCGAAAACGAAACCACTCTCATTGGTCCTCGCACGCGTATCAAAAGGATATCGGGCCAATGGCGTTGGACGACGTTCCGTCGCGCAGTGATCCTGAGGTAGCCCATTGGCCGAACCTCTTTGTCATTCGAGCTTCGATCATGGCGGAGTTCTCTACGCTCGAGGACCTGACGCCGTTAGAGGTTGAAATTCTTCGGCGGACAGCCGACCTGGGGGTGATTTCCTATGACGCCACTCCGACGTGCGATGTGGACGATAGCAGCGCTTCGGAGTCATGTTCGGGTTCCGAGGACGACGAAACGCGGACCTTTTCGGGTGTTCTTCGATTTACGGTTGGGGCAAGTCGTAACCAAACCAACGTTTGACATCGCAGCGTTACCTCTGGTACGTGATGTCAAACGATGTCGCCACGTCGTCTTTCGCCTCGGGAGGACGGGGGAAAGGCTGGTTCAGACACGTGCAACGAGCGCGTACCTACGACTGCGTCCGTTGCAACCGGAGCGACCGGAACGACCGCTCTGCGCCGCGCGTACACACACCTGCAACCACTACAACAAGCGCAGCGGGCCGTCAGCACGGCGACCGCTTCTATACGCCGCCGTCAGCTGTTTCAGCGGCTCCTCTAAAAGGGGACGCACTGCTACTCAATGCCGTAACAGAATATAGACAGACAGTTTTCTATAGCCTAAAGCTTTACCATTATTTTTTTCTTGAAAGGCTTGCAGCGTAAGTGGATGAAAAAAAGAAAACAAAAAGATGCAGTACGCCGTCTTGGACGATCACGACTCTAATACACGGCATTGCAATAGTACAAATATCGCCCCACGCCTTTTCTACGAGTATAAAAGACAATGTAATCTTAGCAGCGATATAGCAACGTAGAAATATGACTTCGTGATCAGATAGACGTTGCGAGCGTTCAGGATTGCTAACACTAATCACTTTTCTCCGGTGATGAAAACGCGTAAAAATTCGCATCCTTTATACGGTACGCGCCAGTAATACCTTGAACTAGAGCACACGCATGAAATGCGCCAAATAAGAAATCCGGGCGATGTTCGAGGACACAAAGGCTTAGAAAGCACCGCTGTAGGCGAAGTAAACAAACACGACGGCACGGGCGTTTCTGCTGTCTTGAGAGTGCCGCCACGACATCGCCGCACGAGTAGGTGGATCTTCCCTTCTAGTACGTGCTGGGTTATAGCGACACACGACGAAAATTCACAGTCAAGGATAGCGCTTTTACGCGGAACGATGAGCTTTCACCACGCCGTCCACGTCGACGATCACCACCGACGCCATGTTTGCGGATAGAAGGGGCCGGCCTGGCCGGCCCGCGACCGGCACGACCGGCCGGCAACGCGCGCAGATATGTGCGCATCCCGGGGGAACGGGAAATTCACCCCCGCGGAGGAAGGCAAGGAGAAAACGTAGTCCCTTGTTTGTGAAACGATAGTTGCATTATCGCGTATTCTAAACTAGAAATATTTTACGTCTTGTGAAATTATCATGCACAACATACTTAAATGAACTGAAAATTGTTTCTTTAGCGAAACTTTACAAAGGCCGCCAAAATTTTCAAACATACGATAATTTCATTGGTCCTCGCAAGTACAGAAAAGAGTCCGCACGTATTTTATTCCTGCGTGATTAATAGGCGGTTCTGCCTTCTAAAACTGAAGATACTCATTCACTGACACTTCCTTAACGCCATCGCACCAAAAAGTAGCTTCCCCAAAAACCGCTTGAGTCCCCCTTTAATATAATGTAAGCTAGAGGTACAACTGGCGATAGTGTCTATCAGGGGTTTCCCAGGATTCTAATCAAGGGGGGGGGGGTGTCCCAATGGCTCGGGGGGGGGGGGGGGAGCGATGCGAGGCGAGGCTAGATAAAATATAAAACTGTTTCTTTTTTAGTCCACTAGCTAAATTACAGACGTCTATTAACCAAATGCTCATACCCGTAATGTATGTTTCCCTTTCTCTATATATACACCTGAGAGGTGGTGTTTTCTACTTAACCTAAAAAAAAATTTATTTTTCCTTTTTTTTTAGATTCAAGGGGAGTGTCCAGGAAAACTAGGGGGGGGGGGGGTCTGGGGAAATCCCTGGTGTCTATGCGACTTCCAGGAGGCAAATTGAAGCAGGCAGCAACCAGTCTACTTTTGCGGTGCTTCTGTCCATTCCTATGGGAAAACGCGCGTGCATTTTGTCTCTTCGCCGGAAAATGACGTGAATAGCTTTTATTATTTCGGTTGTACCGTATAGTATATGTACATTTATTAATATTGTAAAATCGTAATTGTTTCAATTACAGAATTTTTCTTTACCATTGAACGACGTTATAAGCTTTGCTATATTTCAGGCCCAAACCTCTGTTCCATGGCAGGATAGTGAAAACGAGCGACGATTCTAAGCAAACTAACCATCGAAAGAATGTGGAGTGTGTTCAATGTTCGCCAGCATTCCGGTCGCGCTTATATATTGCTAATATGCCCGTCCTGTCATTGGATGAAAATGACTCCGTCGTGCAACTTTACGATCGGTTAAAGAAATATTCGAACGCAAAAAATAAAGCACGTGAGCTACGAAAGGTGTGTCTTTTTATTATTTCCTACGTCGGGCAGTTTTTATCGGGCACCTGCTCTCTGGCTCCCCCTATTTGCAAAGATTTGGAGCGTGCGGGTGATGATTTGAACCCAGAACAAGCATCTTCGCACGTATTCATGAGCAGAAAGAGTAAAGCCGTACTTATTTATTGCAAATCTGACTATATTACCTGGCTTTCAATTTATTTTGATCGCCTGCATGGACAAGAAGTTACTTATCCAGGGTTACTGCGTTTTCAGATGTCCTTCGTTCGTTTGACACGTATATCCCCCATGGTGGAAAGCACCGACGCCGTGTTCGCGCTAACAGTGTCCGACAATGCACATAAATACATGTGCGAAGCGGTTTTAGCACCGTTTTTCATGCCACAAATTTCAAATAAAAACGCCGTAACTGACCAATTATTTCATCTGCGTGACTGAAAAATGTTCCAGTGTGCCCAGTACGTACGAAATATCCGTGATATATGCTCTCATAATTGAGCGCTGCGAGAAAATGCACTCGCTTTTTCCCATAGAAATGCATTACCGGAAATCATTTTCCGACTGGTTGCTGTCTGCTTCACTTCAATTTGCGGCAGCACACTAGCGCCGGTTTAACCTCTAGCGTACGTACATTATAATAACTCTATGGCACGAGCTAGCCATAGCACGGCGGAAGGCAACTCGATGGTGTCGGAGCATCGTTCTTAACCTGTCACCGACCATGTCGTGCATGCTCCCGCATAAAACTTTCCGTGAGGCAGGGTTCTTTCAAAGCGAACCATGACGCACCGACACCTTTTTTCTCCGGATCCGCTTTATGGGTTTGTCGCGAGAGGTGCATGTAGAACCCGTGACATGCACGTTGAGCGGTTCCGTTGTAACTACCCAACAGTGAGTGTTTGTTAAATTTTTGTGCTACAGGCACGAATGAAATCTCAAAGGTGGGGAATCTTCAGTCAATATGGTCCAACTCAAGGACAAACTTTAGCGGTGTCTAGTCCCTGGTCACACTACAAGACACGTTCTAAACGTCTACCATTCCTTTAGTGGTGGGAGTCGCTGGAAAGAAGATAGGTTTCCGGGACCGTGGAATCTATCGGAAGACCAACTCGGCCCCAAGGTTGTTGCTTTGCGTCTGTAGATTTCGCTTGTGACTCGCAAAGTATTTAATATAAAGTGTAATAACGTTCAATATAAGTATCTGCTAACCTGCAGGGTTCTCCTTGTCTTAATATGAGTGTACCTGTTCATGAATTAAATCAATTTAAACGTTCCTTAAGTAATCTTCTTTTTTGTAACAGTCTTTAGCGTTTTGAGTTGTATTTTGTGATGGACGTCACCTGGACGCATAAATCAGCGACAATCAGCAATCACTTGGGAACGTTACTACCAAAAATGTCCAATCAACATGCTGCGCCAACTACCGGGTGTCTCAGGTAGTGGCCAGGCTCTTTAAATCTATCGCGCTACGATTTTGTGCAGCGCTGCCCACAGATGGTGCTTTTTTTTAAATTTGCAAAGAGCGAATTTATCTGAGGAAAAAGTAAAGAAAGAAAAAGGCTTAACTCTTATGGAAACGCAGCGAAGCCACCGGTCTTCAAACAATACGGCGCCGTTTCGCACGGGAGACCAGGGATGTCGCAAGCGGTCGCGACGCCCACTGCCGCCAACGAACAAGCATACGGCGCCGATAGCCGGCGTCATTAGCAGACAATCGTTTCGACTCAAAAGCGGCACGCGTTCCGCAGGCGGCGACAGTCGCAGATCCGCAGGCGGCGTCAGTTGCAGAAACAAAAACAGGCGCGGTAACAACAAGGAACTGCAAAGCAGCTCGACATAAGTACCACAAAAAAAAACACTCAAAATAACTCGACAAATCATTTTTCCGATCGATTATGTGTCCATTCATTGTGTTTTATTGGTAAGGATGATAAAATAATGCATTGGCAAATATCAAAAAAGCTCGTGCCACTTTTGAATTGAAAAAGATCGTCTGCTAAAGACGCCGGCTCTCGGCGCCGTATGCTTGTTCGTTGGCGGCAGTTGGCGTCGCGACCGCTTGCGCCATATCTCTTGTCTCCCGTGCGAAACGGGGCCGTATTGTTCGAAGGCCGGTGGCTTCGCTGCGTTCCCATAGGAGGTAAGCCTTTTCCTTTCTTTACTTTTTCCACGGGTAAGTTCGCGCTCTGCACAATTTACAAAAAATATGCACCATCTGTTGGCAAAGCTGCACAAAATCGTAGCGCTATAGGCTAAGAAACCGAATTTTGCAGTCGATTTAAAGATCCTGACCGCTACTTGGGGCACCCGGTATAGACCAAGTGGAGCATATACAAACGGATTATTTTAACTCCGACAGATTAAAAAAAAACAAAAAAAAACGTGAAATAGTGAATACTCGGTTTGTACAGGTGAGTTATGCGGCCAGGAGGACATAAATAAGGTGATAATCTTCACGAAAGGTCAAAATTTTAAATAAAATACGTTCATTAACATTTTAGTTATTAAAAATAAAGTGATGCTTTGTGGAGTTTTAGATACTAACGAGGTACTGATAGAGTAACCAAAGAGTCATTTCAACAGGCGGAGATCTCAAAGGAGACGTCAAACCTAGTAGCGCGGTCCCACATGCCGCTTAGGGCTACATTACCAGGGGGATGTGGGACCGTGCTATTTTGTTTGACGTCTCCTTTGAGATCGCTGTCGCTGTTGAAATACCCTTTGGTTACTACTCTACTAGTACTTCTGTTCGAAGCTAAAACACCACACATGGCCAACTTTCTGGGACATTCTGTAGGATAAAAGTTCTCAAGGAAATATTAATGTTCTAATTTATCTGCGTTCTACGATACACTGGCAGCTACAGTACTCGAGAACAACGATACTTTGTCAAGTAGAGATTTACAATGTTGTGAATGTAGCCCATAAAATATCCAGTGCAAAAAAAAAAGTATTCTAGAGCAGTGAAATAAAAACTATACGTGTACAAATGTTTAATTACCGCTTATTGATATTTTATGACTGTCATCTAAATATTCCCGGAAACATGTGACGTTCGTTGTTTAGTTGAAATTCTAATTTTAGTGCACGTGCCGAGGCATCGATGTTCAAAAACGTTGGGGTTGTAAACTGGCGTCCAACGTGCGGCGTCAGTTTTTTTTGGGTTTAACTACTAACAGAGGTACCGACAGAGTAACCAAAGGCTTATTTCAACAGCGGTGGCGATCTCGAAGGAGATGTCACAATTAGTAGCGCGGTCCCAGATCTCCGCGGCAACGGAGACGCCGTTTAGGGCTACAGTACCGCGGGATGTGGGATCGCGCTACAATGTTTAACATTTCCTTTGAAATTGCCGCGGAGATGTAGGGACCGCGCTACTAGGTTTGACGTCTCCTTTGAGATCACCGCCGATATTAAAAGAACCCTTCGGTTACTCTGTAAGAAGCTAAAAATCCACATAAACTGGCGCCCAACGTGGGATGCCAGTTTTTGTGGGGTTCAGCTACTAACAGAGGCACCGACAGTGGAACCAAAGGGTTATTTCAACAACAGCGGCGATCTCAAAGGAGACGTCAAACTTAATAAGCGCGGTCCCACATCTCCGTGGTAATGTTGGCGACGTCAAGGCTACATTACCGCGGTTCGGTTCAATCAATACCTCCTTGGTGCCAATGATCGCTACCTTGTCTCACTCTTTCAAATATAGCAGAGAAAGAGACACGTACCAGAGTAAGGAGTCCAAGAGCATTTATTTAACACTCTTAAAATGATCTACAATGGCCCCATCCAAACTACCCCACGCTCCGTCAAGGTAAGCAATAGTCCTTACCAGCCACACACGGGGTTCCGAACGTTGCGACTCGCCGGAGCTAGCCGCGTGTCTGCGAGAAAGGAAGCAGCGCCCTTCGCCGTGCGTACCAAAACCCCAATCGCTTTATTCGCACTCGGTGTCCCATAGAGTAATATGATGTAACGGTCACTCCCATAGGCATCAGCGGCTCACTTGACTGTCAGCGCACCTAGCGGTTGCTGTAAAGTTGGTCTCGGCTTCCTGTTTAGGCGCTTCAATTCACTATATGGCTAGAGACATAGATGGCTGCTATGTGAATGAGTGGATAACTAACATAATTGATTCCGTTCGTATTAGACGCTAGCTTGCGCCACCTGAGTCTGCCGTGACTAACTAGAGTTTTGGATTTAGGTAGGAATCGATTGCTTAAAGGGGTTAGGATACGCCAAAAATAAAACAAAGGAGAGAGCGTTCAGGAACGTGGTTTATGGACACCATGGTGTGACTAACATTGGCAGTACTGCCTAGTCGCCAGGTGAAAATGATCAACATTCGTAAATTGATTATCGCAATTACTAGACCTCTAAAAATGAGGACTGGGCAATTGATCGATTAACCTTCCGATTAATCGATTAAGGCTTTAATCGCGATCAAACTTTTTAACCGATTAATCGGTTTTCTAATCGGTACTCAAAAAGAAGTCAACTGGACGCACGCATGGCTCATCGGTTTATCCTGGCCGACCTGCCCGAACTAGGGGTGATTCATGCCCCCCCCCCCTCCCTTCTTTAAGGAAAACGCTGCGGGCGTGTATCCGGTCGTTCTGTCCCGAGCGGTGTTCCGTTCCCAGCCAGGTGCTATGAGCAAGGTTCAATTCTCGCGCTCGCGAAGAAGCGTCACGTGTTCGAGGATATACATTACAGTTCTGCCGAGGCCAGACGAACAAGCCGGGCCCGCAATTGATCCCCGCGCGACCGCGAAACTTCACGTGTTGAGGATCTATTACACATCCTGCCCAGGCAAGACAAACAAGCAGAAAAACAAGCTGGGAAGCTAACAACGCCATTGACGCCATGGTTACTTGTTCCAGTATTCGACCCGTAAAAATGGACGAGTTCACGCTGGAAAGTTTGGGCTTAACGTAAACTCCAGCGGTGAAGTTTTTAACTCGAAGGAAGTAAAAAAAGCCGTTTTCGAACAGTGGAAGCGTAAGTTCGCTTCAATATCACCTACGAGCGAAGCACCCATGTACGCCGCTGCAGCAAGGACCATCCGCCAAAACGCAGAAAACACTTTGTCTTCGGAGCTGGAGCAAAAATATGTGAGCCTTTGAATCGTTGAACTATACATGTATCCTCAATTCTAAATGTCCTTTGTGCCCTGTAACAGAAAGTAAAATAAGTCTTCAAAGTTCAAAGGCAAGACGAGTTGTTGAATTCTTTTATAAAATAATTCAACAACTCGTCTTGCCTTTGATTATTCGACTACCCAGGCAGCACAAGACGTCGAAATGACGTCGAAATAAGGTCCTCGACGTTTGGCGACGTCGAAGTCCTTAACGAACTTTTTATCGATAGCATTGGTACGTCCACATGAGAGGTTCCGACAACGTCAAACACGCGATGTAGTGATAACGTCAAAAGCTTCACCTCGACGTCTTCAACAGTAATCGACGTCTGTTCGACGTCTTGTATGAGAAGTTTTTGAACGTCGAGCACGAGACGTCCCAACAATGTCCTGAGGAACACCTTGACGTCATCGGCATTATTCGACGTCAGTTCTACATTTTTCGGGAGGTTCCTCGAACGTTGAGCGCGAGACGTCTTCACAATGTCTGAGCAACACCTCGACGTCATTGGCAATAATAGACGTCAGGTCTACGTTTTCTCCGGGAAGTTCTTTGAACGTGGAGAACGAGACGTCCCAACAATGTCCTGTGCAACACCTTGACGTCATCGACAATATTCGACGTCATTTCTACGTTTCTTTGGGAGGTTCTTGTAACGTTGAGCGCGAGACGTCCCGAAAATGTCTGGGCAACACCTTGACGTCATTGGCAATAATAGACGTCTGTTCTACGTTTTCTCCGGGAAGTTCTTTGAACGTGGAGCACGAGACGTACCAACAGTGTCCTGAGAAACACCTTGACGTCATCGACATTATTCGACGTCAGTTCTACGTTTCTTTTGGGAGGTTCTTTGAACGTTGAGCGCGAGACGTCCCAACAATGTCTAAGCAAACACCTTGATCACCCTAAACAAGCGTCTTAGAGAGCCCAAGGTGCTGTCACATCACTTTTAAAATTCCTCGTCAATGTCAGCATTTTTTATACTGTGCATGCAATTTACATTTCAACCTGGCTGAGCTGCTGAAATCTCTTACAAGATTACAATTCTCATGAATGCATGTTTTAGCAGGAATCGCTTAAAAAGCCGATAATTCATAACAACAAAAACCAGCATTTAGCTCGGTGTCAGCGGGGCTGTTTATAGCATTTTTAGCGTTTCTAACTTAATATCAGCGTCTTTGAAGCTGTAAGAGAATGATAATAATGTAAGAGATTTCTGCAGCTGAGCCAGGTTGAAGGGTGGACAGCATGCACAGTATCGGAAACGTTGTCACTGACAAGAAATCTTAAAAGTGGTATGCCAGGTCCTTGGGCACTATAGGACGCTTGTTTAGGGTGACTCCGAATTACACCCAGAACTGTCTAACCATGGAAGTGGTCTAAATTACCGATCACTAGGAAGCTGAAGGAACACTGTTCCCATGATTCCTGGATTGCGGGCCGGAGCGCTTGGGGGATTTAGCAAATGGGCTATTTCGTCCGAATATACATACTTTCGCGAACATACCTTCGAGCAACGAAGCCAGATCCGGTTGACTTCCATTGTTCCACGGTGACCCATGTCGAGACCGTTATCAATTGACATCCTGTTCAGTCTAGACGTATGCTCGACGTTTTATGGTCGTTAAATGCGACGTTATTTCAACGTTGACATGACGTTATCACAGACGTGCGCTCGACATTTTATGTCGTTAAATGGCGACGTTATTTTATCGTTAATATGACGTTATCAATTGACATCCCGTTCAGTTTAGACGTATACTCGACGCTTTATGGTCGTTAAATGGCACATTGTGTCAACGTCGATATAACGTTATCACTTGACTTCCCGTCCAATTCAGACGTGCACTCGACGTTCTAAGGTCGTTAAGTGGGACGTTATGTCGACGTAAAATCCACCCTTTTTCCAGACATTAGCCTTTCCATATTACGTCGAAGGGACATGACGTTCAGACTTTCGACGTTCTTTCGACATGTGGTTCCTGACGTCATCACTTTCTTTCGACGTCCTTTCAACGTGTCTGTGCTGCCTGGGTAAAGGGTGGCGATTAATCGGGTTAAAATTTTTATTCGACGCCCAGCCCTTCTAAAAATCGCGAAACTTGTGTATATACTAAGTAGCCTATGAGCAATCCATTTCAAGAATAATCTACCCGCTTAATTTTTGTGACTAACCCCTTAAATGCACGCGTAAATTCAAAATTCCAGAGCAGACCATGCACAATACGCAATATAAAACTAAACCGCTTCACTCATCAGAACAAAAAAAAAAAAAAAAGAAGAGACAAACGAACAAGAGAATTGAGTAACGCACAAATATTAATTGTGACCACAAAGACAACCATTACAAAAATAACTGTTCTGCGGGTGTTCGTAGAGCTGTGTACTCCATTTCACCGCAAGTGCGGGCAAAGGAGGAGCTACGAGAGCGAGCTCTACGGTTCATACGAACCTACAATGCACGCACGCATGTGAAGTGCACAAAACGTTCGAGTTACTAGCGTCCGTTCCCTCGAATTTATGGAAAACAGAAACTAGCATTTCGGCCGCAGCTGACACTCAAGAGACGCTTAAACACTCTCCACGTGGTTGCGCCTGAACCGCCTCACCTATGTCGCAAATAAATATTTCCGAGAAATCCTCACGATGACACCAATAGCACGCGGCATCTGGACGTCGCCGCCTTGACTGTCGTTATGGTGGCTGCCAAGTGGTGCGTCTTGCGAAAGCCCCAGCCGCAGTCATGATTTTTTTAAACGTTCGATGCTACTAACATTTTTAGAAACATGTAAATTAAAGCAGAACTATTTCTTAACGGCACAAATATAACAAATGTATGAATAATTAGGCACCACTGCGTCAGCTAGCGGGTGTTGCGGATCCTAACAGCTGGGCCGCGATAGGGCTTTAGTGGCCACACTCTTACCGTATCACTGCATTATACTGCAGCCCACCCGGTCGATGAAGGTCAACCGGTAGGCGAGCCATCAAGCGCAAACGCCTCGCGCACGATATACGGCGTGCCAGTTCTGCACGTCGCGCCGCTAAATCCACTTTTCTAAGAGTGGAAGCCGCACAAGCCAAAAATGTTTACCAGTTCAATCTCACCGGAGCTTTCACTCTTCGCTCGGACCGCGCGTAAAACAATCTTGGTGCTTGGCCCCATCACCACTGCCTTGATCGTCCAACGCGAGGAGTTGCTGGCGAGGACTCACGGCGCTCAGCCGAGAAGCCCATCGGGACGTCCTGCTGCTGTGGGTCTGGAGCGTCGAATGGCACCGAGTGCCGGCGAGTGCTCTGGACGACTCCCGAAGGTGTCTCTATCACGTACGAGCGAGGTCTTTTCGCCGGACTATAAGCACATTGGCGGATCAATAAATGTCGTCCACCCACACGTCTTGCCCCCGTACAAAGGTCGAAGGCGCTTTGTCTTTGCGCAGGAAGTCTTTCTGCGACGGCCAAGCTGGGATCAGAGCCTCCCCCAGCTTGGGAACACCGGTTTGAAGACTTCGACTGAAGGACTGCTGATGCCCGGCGTGTCCCAATACAAGAAAAGTGCTATGTGCGGGTCCTGCGACCTGTAAAGAGCTCCTTCGTCGCTCGAACCATTCGCTCGGCTTCTCCATTCGCCTTTGGGTACCGGGGCTGCTCGTAGCATGGCGAAACCCAGAGGTCAACTTCCCGAAAGGAACATTCTTGCCCATTATCGGAAACCACGAGATTCGGAATTGCGAAGCGGGCAAACGAACTCTTCACCGCTGTGATGACGGCCGTGGATGGGGAAGTGAGGCTGAACACTTCGGGGTACCATGAGTAGTAATCAACTCCTCGAAGTTCGAACAGGTCGATGCCCATAGTTGCCACGGGCGAATTTGCGTGGGCGTGTCCAGATGGGGTTCCGAGCGTTGCACCCTGGTTTGTGCACACCGCATGCAACCCGTGATGAGCTGCTCGATTTCACAGTGCAAGGTGGGCCACCACACCGCGCCTTCGGGCCCGTGCCTTGCAACGCCTGATGACATTGAAGGCCCTCCTGGGTGATCTGCAGCATGTCCTTTCGAAGACTCTTCGGGGTGATGAAGGAGCGGTCCTTCAGGAGCAATCCGTCGCAGACCATGATGCTACTGCGCAACTTCTTGTAGTGGCGCAGATGGATCGGAACCTCTGACACCTTCTTTGGCCAGCTGGTCCCGCACAGCGGAAGCAACCTTGCGCAAACCCTGACTTCCACCTGGGAGCGGAGAAAACTATCGAGACGAGACAACGTGAAGACCGTCGAGCCCTTTGACAACCTCATTTACCAAAAGTTCGACTGAGACAGATCTGGCCTCGGTTCTCGTCGCGTGCCGCCATCTGTGTGGAGCGGAAAAGGGTGTCCGCTGTTGCGAGGAGCTCGCCCGGAACGTAGAGCACGCGATTCGCCTATAGTTGTTTCCTCCCGCAGTAAAACCATGGGTTGAATCCGGGGCCCCTGATTGGCCTCTCTTGAAGTACGTCTCAAATGCGCGCCCCGCCGGCAACTACAGACATGCCGTGGTGGCGGCTTTTTTATAACACTATAGTTAACCCCCGGTTTACGCGGTAGGGAGGTGTGAGGGCTCGGGGTTTGGATAAACAGGCGCCAGTGTTTCGCGCGCACAGGTTGGCGCCCCAAAATAGAGATGCCGCCTTTTTTTGTTTTGTTTTAGTAGAAATGTTGCCATTAAAAGGGCCAATTGCATTTGACGTAGATAACGTGATTCTGGTCGTGAATGTAATAACCCTTTGAAAACCCGTAAAAGTTGTACCATTACTGAACGTTTTTGTTTGCAAAGAATCATGCAGTATATTTACATTTATATCACCTTCTATAAGACCAGGCGGTAATTATTAACTGAAGAAAAGTCAAACAGATGGTAAAGAAACGAAATAAAATTATTGAAATCCGCTGAAGGTGGGCGCGGTATAAAAAATGTAATTTTTTTTTCCATATTGCCGCCCGCAGAGCCGAGAAAGCAACGCTCGGTCACGGTCTTCTAGAAGATTCCCATTCATTCTCGCACTAATTGTAACTTTCCCTTTGCTTTGTTGTTCTCGAAAGTGCCAGTTCATCCTCGCCCCGAGCGCGCGACGCTCGAACTTTCTTTGCCGAACTTTCGAGATAACGACGCACTCTAGATAAGCAGCTGCCCGCGACCTTGTCGAGTCAGTCTCGCTCGTGCTCTCTGTTGTCGCCGCCGAATCGCCGCCTGCTTTTCTGCTACCTCGACGCTCTTTCGTTCGTTACTTATTTTTGGTTGGCACAAGTTCGCCTATTAAACCTTTATTTTTCAGTTCACTGCTTGTCTTCGTGTTACCTCCGTTCGTGACATTTCTGGTGGAGGTGCGGGGTATGAAACCCGTGCAGCGTACCCCTACAAGAACTCGTTCAGCAAGCCCCATTTCCCGACGACCTTCCGTTGAAGACTCGGAGCATCGTGCCAGCCGCCGTCTTCAAGGGCAAGCTCCTGAACTCGGACCTCTCCCGGCGAGGACAAGGCAAGTGACAACGACGATGGCTTCCTCGACGGCGCAGACCACAGTAGCAGCCCCCGTCGTTTACCTGCCCGTCGCCCCTCGGACTCCGACGCCTTTCCACGGGGAAATCCACGAGGACGTCGAGGACTGGATCCAACACTACGAGCGCGTGGCACGCCATAATGGATGGACCGCCGAGCAGTACCTGCAGAACCTCTACTTTTCGTTGGAGGGTACTGCGAGGCACTGGTTCGAGAACCACGAGGCTGCGCTCACGTCGTGGGACGCCTGCGTCACCGAGCTGAAGCGGGCGTTCATGAATCAGCATCGCAGGCAGCGGGCCGAAGACCTTCTCCAGGCGAGGACTCAAGGCCCCAACGAAACAGTCACCAGTTTCGTTGAAGACATCCTCCGCCTGAGCAGCCGCGCCGACCCGCAAGCCACTGACCAGAAAAAGTTGCGCTTCCTTATGAGAGGCGTAAAAAGCGAAATCTTCGGCGGACTTATTCGCAACCCCCGACGACCGTTGAAGAATTTGTTGCCGAAGCGACAAACATCGAGCGGGCGCTAATGGCCCGAGCGCGCCACTACCATCGGCTCAACGACGTTTCGACTCTGGCATCGGCAAGCTCCGAGTTCAGCACCAGCACCGACGAGCTTCGCGAGATGATCCGTCAAGTCGTTCGCGAGGAACTCAAGAAACTGCTGCCTGCTGCCGACCCCCGGCGTCGCTGTCCATCGCCGAAGTTGTGAGGGAAGAGCTTGAGAGAGCCATCGAACCACGGGCTCCTGTCAACCCTGCTCCGCTCGAGCAACCGACGGTGACCTACGCCGCCATAGCCAGACGACAGCCGCAAGCTCCCCGCCAAGCTGCGACGCCACCACGCCGTGATCCTCCAGCGCCGCAGTACTCCCAACGACGCGAAGAACGGCAGTACGTCCGCCCAGAGCGACCCTCGCTGAGAAAGACCGACGTTTGGCGAACGGCTGACCGACGCCCGCTTTGTTACCATTGCGGGGAAGCCAACCATGTCTACCGTCGTTGCCCGTACCGACAGCTGGGGCTACGCGGCTTCCACCCCGACGACCCGCGCCCACGCTACGGCGAGCGACCCCAGGACATCGACGAATACCTCCGCCGGTCGCCATCCCCGGGACCGTCTACCCGTCGCAGTTTCCGATCGCCGTCACCCCACCGCCCTGCATCGCCCCATCGTAGGTCCCGCCGAGAAAGCCTGTCCCCCCTGCCTCGCCGGGAAAACTGAGTGCGGCAATACCGGGAGGTGGTATTGCCGATGACGAACGACGCCAATATCCTCCACAAACGTCGGAGGGCTCCCACACTAGCGACGAGACGGATAGGAACGACGGTTCTGCGACGGTGTCGAATAACCTCGACGTTACCATCGACGGCCACGACGCGAAGGCACTCGTCGACACCGGAGCAGACTATTCCGTTTTAAGTGGGAAGCTCTCTCGCCGCCTTCGGAAAGTGATGACGCCGTGGGATGGCCCGAAAATACGAACCGCCGGCGGACATCTCATCACACCAGTGGGAAGGTGTACTGCGCGCGTGGACATCCACGGAGAGACCTGCCCTGTGAAATTCGTCGTCCTCAAGGACTGTTCGAGAGACGTCATCCTTGGCATGGACTTCCTCTGTGAGTACGGTGCCGTGATCGACCTTGGAGCAAACAGGTTGACGCTGCGAAAGCCCGTTCTACCTCCGGAGGGATCCAAAACGACGCCTGCCGCGGAGGGATACAAAACGACGCCAGCCGCCGTCCGAGTCATTGCGGACCACGTGAACCTGCCGCCACGGTCGAGTGTTCTTGTGCCCGTCGTGACCGATGCAGTTGCCCGCGGGAAAGTCCTTCTAGAAGGCAATGTCCAACTGCTTCTCGGAAGAGGAATAGGCGTCGCAAGGGGCATAGCGGAGCTGCAGGATGGACGTTCTGTGGTCCTCGTGACGAACTTTCGACCGGAGGCGCAGCACCTCACGAAAGGTGCCGCTGTAGGACACGTCGAAGAACTCCGGGCCGACGCCGAAATCGCCGCGATCTCCGAAGAGCCCTCGCCGTGTCAGCCGCACAGTAACACCGCCGCCGCAGCTCGACGTTAACCCCAAGCTCAGCGCCACGGAACGACGACAGCTCGGAGACCTCCTCGCCGAGTTCGGCGACTGCTTTGCGACGACGTCGAGGGTGCGCCAGACAACAGTTGCTAAACACCGCATCATTACCAACGAGGACGCGCTCCCTGTGCATCGGCCGCCGTACCGGGTCTCCCCAAAGGAACGAGAGGCCATTCAGGAACAGGTGCAAGAGATGCTGAACGACGACATTATTCAGCCTTCGAGCAGCCCGTGGGCCTCTCCAGTTGTACTGGTGAAGAAGAAGGACGGAACGCTTCGATTCTGCGTTGACTACCGGCGGCTCAATGCGGTGACGAAGAAAGACGTGTATCCGCTCCCCCGCATCGACGACACGCTGGACCGGCTGCGCCACTCCCGATACTTTTCGTCGATGGACCTTAAGAGTGGCTACTGGCAGATCGAAGTCGACGAACGGGACCGAGAAAAGACTGCCTTCGTCACGCCAGACGGACTGTATGAGTTCAAGGTGATGCCCTTCGGACTGTGCACGGCGCCGGCAACGTTCCAGCGGGTCATGGACACCGTCCTGGCAGGCCTCAAGTGGCAGAGCTGTCTTGTTTACCTCGACGACGTCGTGGTATTCTCGACCAACTTCGACGAGCACTTGAGCCGACTTCGGGTCGTTCTTGAGGCCATCAGGACCGCAGGACTCACCCTTAAGCCGACGAAGTGCCGGTTTGCCTATGGCGAACTGAAGTTCCTGGGCCACGTTGTGAGCAACGAAGGTGTAAGTCCTGACCCTGAGAAGACTCGCGCCGTAGCGGCATTTCCTCCGCCCACCGACAAAAGGGCCGTCCGACGATTCCTGGGACTTTGCGCGTACTACCGGCGATTCGTTCGGGATTTCGCAAAGCTTTCTGCGCCGCTCACGCACCTCACGAAAGACGCCGTGAACTTCGAATGGGGTGGAGAACAACAACAGGCATTTGACGAGCTAAAGCGACGGCTCCAGTCACCACCGATTCTCGGCCACTTCGACCAATCAGCCGAAACGGAAGTTCACACGGACGCCAGTGATACAGGACTTGGAGCGGTACTGGTCCAACGACAAGACGGTGCGGAGCGCGTGATCGCATACGCTAGCCGGACGCTGTCGAACGCGGAACGCAATTACTCGACGACCGAGAAGGAATGCCTGGCCGTCGTCTGGGCCATCACAAAATTCCGCCCGTACTTGTACGGGAGTCCTTTTCGGGTGGTCACCGACCACCACTCGCTGTGTTGGTTAGCGGGCCTGAAGGACCCATCGGGACGCCTCGCTCGGTGGAGCCTACGACTGCAAGAGTACGACGTGACCGTGGTCTACAGGTCAGGCCAAAAACACAGCGACGCCGACTGCCTGTCCAGAGCCCCCGTCGAGTCAGCTACCGGCTGTGCCAAAGACGTACGACGACGACGGATCACTTTCTTGGGGCAGTAAGCGTTCACGGTATGGCAGCGCTCCAGCGGGACGATCCTGAGCTGCGCGCACTGATCGACCACTTGGAGGGACGAGGGGGTACGATTCCCCGAGTCTTCTCACGTGACCTGCCAAGATTCGCCGTCCGGAGAGGTATCCTCTACAAAGAGAACTTCGGGGGCAGCAACTCGACGTGGCTCCTGGTGATTCCTGCTAGTCTTCGAGAAGAGATCTTCCAAGCCTGCCACGACGACCCAACATCTGGTCACCTTGGCTACAGTAGGACTCTTGCACGGATCCGAGAGAAATACTACTGGCCCAAGCTCCCGAAGACTGTCCACCTCTACGTCCGTTCGTGCCACGAATGCCAACGACGCAAGAAACCACCGACGAAGCCGGCAGGTCTCCTGCAACCGATATCGCCCCCGACTGCACCATTCCAGCAGATTGGAATGGATCTTCTCGGACCATTTCCGCCGTCGACGCAGGGAAACCGTTGGATAATCGTGGCAACTGATTATCTCACCAGGTACGCCGAGACAAAAGCACTCCCGTCGGGGACCGCCGTGGAAGTAGCCAAGTTCTTCGTGGAGTCTATCGTCCTCCGACACGGCGCTCCCCAAGTCCTGATTACGGACCGAGGATCCTCGTTCATGGCGCAACTGACACAAGAGATACTCCGCCTGAGCCACACCGACCACCGCCGGACCACGGCATACCACCCGCAGACCAACGGGCTGACGGAGCGACTAAACAAGACCATCGCCGACATGATTTCGATATACGTGGACGTGGAACACAAGACGTGGGATGAAGTGTTGCCCTACGTCACGTTCGCGTACAATACGGCGATTCAAGAAACTACCGGCATTACACCTTTTCAGCTGGTGCACGGCAGAAAGGTGACGACGATGCTCGACGCCATGCTGCCCCACGACCCGACGGACGACAGCACCGACGACGCCCAGCTGGTCACCCAACGAGCAGAAGAAGTACGCCAGCTAGCCCGTCTTCGAATAAAGGACCAGCAACGTGTGGACGCCGGCCGGTACAACCTTCGTCGCCGCGACGTGGAGTTCCAGCCCGGAGACAGGGTGTGGGTGTGGACGCCCATTCGCCGCCGCGGACTCAGCGAAAAACTGTTAAAACGCTACTTCGGACCCTACAAGGTCATCCGCCGCCTTGGGGACTTGAACTACGAGGTGCTCCCCGACGGAACCCGACCATCAGGACGCCGCCAGCCACGACCCGAAGTCGTCCACGTCGTTCGACTCAAGCCGTTCTACGCACGATAGGATTGCGATACTGCATGTTTATTTCGTTTCACCGTAAATTTTTTAGCCATTTCTGTTTTCCTTTCACGTTGCATCGGGACGATGCACTTTTAAAAGGGGGATAATGCCGCCCGCAGAGCCGAGAAAGCAACGCTCGGTCACGGTCTTCTAGAAGATTCCCATTCATTCTCGCACTAATTGTAACTTTCCCTTTGCTTTGTTGTTCTCGAAAGTGCCAGTTCATCCTCGCCCCGAGCGCGCGACGCTCGAACTTTCTTTGCCGAACTTTCGAGATAACGACGCACTCTAGATAAGCAGCTGCCCGCGACCTTGTCGAGTCAGTCTCGCTCGTGCTCTCTGTTGTCGCCGCCGAATCGCCGCCTGCTTTTCTGCTACCTCGACGCTCTTTCGTTCGTTTACTTATTTTTGGTTGGCACAAGTTCGCCTATTAAACCTTTATTTTTCAGTTCACTGCTTGTCTTCGTGTTACCTCCGTTCGTGACAATATT
>JAZHYW010001146.1:0-39535 GCA_037355805.1 Ixodes ricinus | reverse complement strand
CCGCACTGGTTCGACCCGAGCCACTACCAAAGTGTCCTCCGAGGCATTGATTGTTACGAGCTCAGGTCCAGTGCTCACGCAGTTCTCGTGTCCAATCTATGAGCCGATCTCGACTGTCGTCAGGCGGGACGTTTCGATCCCAGAATTACGTCATCAATCTTTGCGAAGGCAAGACTGAAAGAAATATCATTTTATCATCGCAATTTCACCGCGACAAAGAAGCTTCTAAATCAGTGGCGGTCTGTGCGAATATACTGGGGTCAGACTATACACTCTAAAAAAAGGGTATCGTCTAACACCCTTTTCCCATATAAAATACACCCCAAATCTTCAGTTCGACGTACAGCGCACTATAGTCGAACAGACGGTCCCAAAGTTTGCGAGGGACTCGATAACGGTGCGATATAACTTATTAAATAGCTAAAGTACGTATCAAAGACGACAGAAAAAAAAAACACCGAGGTTTTGCAGTAGGGCCAAAAAAAAACCCGATTGTTTGTTTTGTAGTCAGTAACACGTGCATTAACTAATTTAATAAGTTGTACCGCACAGCTATCAAACCTCTCGTAAACGTTAGTACCGTCAGATCGACGTCGGACGCGGTACGTCGAACTGAAGTTTTGGGTGTCTTATATGGGACAAAGGGTGTAACAATACACCCTTTTTTTTTTTCTGAGAGTGTAGGATCAGTACGCCTCTGCGAAGTCGTAAACATTCCAACGCGATATCGTTTGATGACCCCTTTACAGTTCACGGGGTGCAAAATAAAAGCAATGGAGGGTTACCGTTAACAAGTGAAAACTATAATTGTCGAATTTACACACCCAAAGGAAGGAGGCAATTTCTCGGGAATGCAAAACATTCTTTGGAGGAGCAACGAAAAACGATAAAGAAAGGGGGGGGGGGGGGAGGGGGTATTTTTAAAAACATACTGTGTTGTAAAGGTTCCTCTGCCCCGCATCTTCGGCGCAGACCAACAAGCGTGGCCCCGGAAACTACCTTGTTTGCAAAAACACTCTTGACAAAAAGCGCGTTTTTGTCGTGCCAGCTAGACGCTCGCGCCGTTCCTCACGATGATGCACTAATAATAATAATTCATGCCTCTGAAGTACTTGGCTTTCACTGAGCGCGAACCTCCTGCAGCGTGCATTTTGCACCATCGAATTTCACCTTCTCAGGAAGAACAAATCGCAATGACCACCAGCATATATAGTGCAATGACATCACGTGCGTCGCATGTTAAAAGGTTCAGCTTTCTGGTGAAATGCGATGTTCGCAACACTAGCAATATATGTCAAAATTGTTAAGTTGTACAGTATTTATAGCAGTCTCGGGATACGGCAGCCTAGAGAAATGTTCGAACGCATGACTGAGAAACCACAGTGTATTAAAGTGAGGGACTAAAACAAGTGAACGTAAAACCGAACATAACATTAGCCTCCCGAGCTAGTATTCAAGCTCACGCAGGCTGATGAAATGTCATTTATATTAGGATTTTAAGAATCTTTGTTTGTCCTTCGCGCTGTTTATGTATAATTAGGAATATCATTGCATGCATCTTTGTGCACATCGTTTTGCAGTAAAGCATTCTGTAACGGATTATTTAAGAAAAAAAACTCTTTATTATCTCTTTCTTTCTGCATATTTCGTGTGTTTGCCTTCCGATCTATCATGTGAGCACGAAGTCCGTTTTGGCATACCCTGCAACCCGATGTTTCAGACTGCCCATCAGCAAACAAAAAAGCGCGTTTACACAGACGTAACAACTGGCGTACTCTCGAGCAGTGGCGTCACAAGGGGGGGGGGGGGGGGGCGGACCGCCCCGGGTGCAGCGCTCAGGGGGGTGTCGCGGCGGGCCACGAGAGCGGGGGGGGGGGGTCGCGGCGGGCTATGCGAGAGCGGGGGGGGGGGGGGGTCGCGGTGGGCTACGCGAAAGCGGGGGGGGGGGGGGGTGTCGCGGCAGGCTACCGCCCCGGGTGCCGCTGACCCTCGTGACGCCACTGCTCTCGAGTATCGTCCTCCCGTGTCGGTCTCAAGCGGTTATGTGATCTTCATGAAGTAAACATTAGTGATGATAATAAAAATATAATTAATTAGTGACTGAAGATCTGACAACATTAATAAAGGGTCGATCACCGCAAAGCAATGCACCCCCAAATTATCTGAAAGAGGCGCTGCAAATGTTTTCTGGCGTTTTTATCCTCGGCATGCACGTTGTAAGTGATTTGGGAGAGCATTGCACAAATTTTTGATCTTGAAGCTAATTTTAGTAACTATGTGTTCCTGAAACATCTAACTTCTCAAACGTATAGAAGTCTGTTTTTGCCTCTTTTATGTGATGAACGTAACGTTTATGTGTCTGTGGGCTGGACAAAAACAAACTACACAGGGGCGCATGGCTGAACTACGACAATTACGCACGAAAACCGTCAGAAAGTGTCAAATTTAAGTAGGTGCCACGTCAAGTAGAGCATAAAATAGTACTTCGTTTTGCTTAACACAAAAAAACCTGGAGGACGCTTAAGCTTCACCTTTAAGAGTGGAACGGGGTAGCGTTCTTGGGCTCCGTTCGCATTGCATTCTCATTGGCCGTGAAAGTGTGCCTTGCGTGACCTAGTCAGTAGCGTGTCTGACTCGCTACCGAAAGGTCGTGGGTTCGAGTCCCATCTAAAACTCTTAATTTTTTTTCCTTTAAGGCGAATGCATTATTATAAAAAGTGAAATCATTTAAGACATGCGGCGACCTTTCATTGTCTTTACATGTCATATTTTAATCATTTTCATTCTACGCGTGACGTCTCGATTCACGTGAGCGTTGTGGGTTGTTTGAAATTTTCGCGCGAGGACATGTAGCTGTGACGTCGTCACCCTATTGACCAATCAGGAATTTCCCGTCACGCCACCGGCATCGGCTTTTCTGCGACACGACCTTCTTAACGCTATCGCTTTAAAATCGTCAATCAGTAAGGGTGATACTTATTTGAAAATTGAATTGACCGGCCTCTTGTCAAGAACAAACCTCAACAGCCAGGCAAGGCCAGTTTATCCTGTATAAGAAAATATTCACCTGGGCAAGCGCCATTTTGGGCCAGATTCGATCTGAGTGCGAAGGTGCGTATAGATTAGAGTGAACAATTTCGGTTACTCCTTTCTGCATGATTCAGTCGCATGCATCGCGGCGCTGAGTGTAAACAAAGTTTGGTTAGAAAATCAAGCATTGTGATTGCCGCTCGGTGTTTCTACAAGAGTAGACGGAAAAGAGGTTGTCCTAAAACTTTCGTGACATTTTGAAAACCGTTATTGCTTAGCTCAGTTGTGTCGTCCTATATATATTAATACGTATTTTGTAAACCATATTCATGATATAAAAGGTGACGAGGTGCCCATTTTATGATTTTATGCGCTGTATTTAATTCCTTAGCTCAAGGACACAACCACGATTTAGATTTTAATACTGCGACGCAAAGTTTTACCGATCACGGGTATTTTATGCGACCTATCACACTTCGCGACAACTTTTTGATCCCTTGTAAATAGATCAGCTTGAACTTTAGAACTAGGCTTAACCACGAAGAAAGTGTAGGACAGTAAAGGACAGTATAGTTATAAAGTTCCAGCTGATCTATTTACAGGTATTTACCAACAAGCTTAAGTGTTTACTGTTATACTTGAACATATTGATCTAGGTAAAATATTTGTGACTCTGGTAAACAAAGGGATGTTGAGTCGTATGAACATAGCGTGTTGTAGGTTGATGTAGATATTTTTTTTTTACTGTTGCGTCGAAATTAAAGAGCGAGATATTATATTTTTGATACCTGAAAATAAAATTGGATTGTACGGACGATAGAAGAAACTATATAGTTTATCGTTTCACGGCGTATATAGTGCCTACTGCCAGAACAATGCGGAAAATATATTCTCAATTTAGCGGTTCACAACCGGTTCGAACCGTTATTTTTCGCTCCCCGGAACTGAACCGAAAGTCATGAACCTGAACCCGAACTGAACCGATGAAAATTTCGGTTCGACACTCTGGCCCGAGATCGTTTGGATATGCGAGCGGTGAACAATGAGAGTGGTTTCGTTTTCGGATGGATCCGAGGTTTGGCGGCTTTCAATCACATTTTTAATAAAGAAATAATCACCGCATGACTATTTTTTGGTTTTTAGGGATACTTAGGGCGTCTAGATTCAGTTGTCATTATCAAAACACGAACTCAAAAAACACTTGAGTGCCCCTTTAAAGGGGCCCTGCAAGGACTTTTTTACTGGTTTTTAATTTGCACCGAACCTGAGCGCACTAAACGTAGCAACTTAATTAAACTTTTCTTTTATCGAAATTCGCTTTATTTTTAAAGTTATAGGCAAATTAGGATTACAAAAACAAGCAAAAAATAACCTCCTTCATGACGTCCTTGGTCCTGGCTTGAGTGGCCGTGATTTAGAGGACGGATAGCGAGCTCATCGAGCGCTCACGGCTGCCGCACTCCGTGTCGACGGCTCGAGAGGGCGCCACTAAAACAAGTGTCTGGATAGGCTGTATGGAGCGGGCAGCCAGGGCGGCTCGCGTTGAATTTGCTGCGCGATTAAAGCATTAATTCGGCATGACACTACATTGGCCACAAACAACAGCAAACACGGGGTAAAGATCAGTTCAGAACGGGAGCAACTTCGCGCTGCCATACCGCCAAAGAGCCAAAGCTGCTCGCCGAGCTCGAACGCTCGGAACCGGTCGGATCCTCGACTGCAGCGCTGCCGCGTGCATCCGGACCTTTCTACGGTCGCCGTTCGTCGGCGCCTGATCCCACTAGCACCTTTCTAATATGCGCCGCCTTTTCCACCGCTTAATGGCGGGTATGTCGACAGGATCATTTCTTGTTTCCGTACTTTATGAACTGCATTTGTTTCTTTTCTGATCTAAAATACTGAACGAACAAAACTACTTTCATAGATAAATCGAAACGGCTCGCGGCACTTATATTTTGTATCTCGACTAAAAAAGAAGCTTTTAGTGGCTCTGACCAGTAGTAAGCCCAGGACCAAAAACGTCACATTTTGCGCGCTTTCGGTGACGCGGGTCGCCCTCGTACGGTGGAGGAGGTTTCCGCGTCGTCCGGTTAAAATATGACGCACTGATATTTAGTTACTCTCTCCGTGCCCGCTGGCTTGCCCGAACCCCAAGAGACATGGAAACCGCGAAAAGGGTAGACGCTTAAATATGATTGCAGGGGCCCCTTTAAGCATCTGTTTTTACGTTCGTGCGCGCCGGTGTTGTTTTGGCTGCTCGTCGCCACCTTGGCCCAAGGACGCATGTGTTGCAGTTCCTACGGCTGCCGAGTGTAAGTGCGTGGGAACGCAATGTGAGGGGGCCCGTTGTTGGGGAATGCCACTTCATCTGCCGACGTCCTATTTATTTCTCCCCTCAAAATTTTCTGATGAGCAAAATTAGCACTAGATTTCGAAAGTAGTTAGTAATTTGAGTATAAGTTACCTGAAAAACGACGTTAAATTAAACTACTAATTACCCAAATAAAGTTGTAATTGAAAGCTACCAAGTTAATCGGAAAAGTAGTTAAACTACAGTAGTTTGAGTAGAGTAGTTGAACTACGTCCAAGTCTGCGCTGAAGCAACTAGGATATTTTTTTCAAGTATTTCTTCTGTACACACTTGTAGTTTTATGTGACGTCAAATTAATAAGTCGCATTTAGTCATTTCAATACTTCTATTCTCGGGGACATCTTTCGGATGCAGTTCAGCAACAACGACAAAATGTGTGGGTGCCGCAATGATGTAAAATTGGTCGCGCAACATTTTTTTTTTTACTTTCAGTAAATACTTTTAAGAATACTCTAATACTTTTTCAGCAAATACTCTTAAGAAACCCCTGACGTTGATAGCTTGCGAAAACATCCATTAGTCTTCCCCTCCGCGCAATAGCAGATGCAGAAACAATAAACGAGACAGCGCGATCCCCCTCAACTCGCAATTTGAACAAGCGGCCACGTGATCTGACGCTAATTATATACCTTCAGTGTCCATCATAAGAATGCGCTCGGGTTTGGAAAGCAAAAGCTTGTGCTGAGCTTCAAATATTCTTAAAGTTGATCTCTTATCATATTTAATTGAACATGAGCCGTTACCCGAATGTTTGGCGGTGCTGATATTCGTGAACTCGAGCACTCGACTCGGGGTTATGAAAATCACTTACGTCACGGTGTCACGTGACTCTCGGTGCAAAATCGTGATGTCATGTAACGTCCCACTATAAACAAGTTTAATACATCTAGTGATTTCCTCAAATTAAATCATTTTGACGCAGTGAGTCACGTGACATCTCGGGGTCACGTGACATTACTTGACAGCATGTTTTGACACCATGAGGTCACGTGACAACATGACACATGGTTAATCATAGTGCCAATACAAAAGCGCCGCGAAGACCCAGAATTTATCGTGCATTGCAATTCTGTATATGACGATTTGATCAATACATAGAAATACAGCTGCCATTTTTTTATTCCCATATATTCATTTTCTGATACTAACAAACAAGAAAAAAAAACATCTTGAGCCGTTTTGAGCCAGTAACCGTTCTATTTCTTTCGGTTCGGTTCCGGTTCAGTTCCAAGATGGCGGCGGAGATTTCGGTTTGGTTCAGTTCCGGTTCGGCTAGAAATAACTTTTCGGTTCCGGTTTTCGGTTCGGTTCGGTTGCAGTTCGGCACCCTGTCTGCGTCTAAGGAAAAGGATCGGATCTTCTAAACCATTCCGCACAATTCAACGCACGCATTTCTATATGTCTAAAGGGGTGTCCAAATAGGACACTACAAAAATCGTCGGGCGACACGATTTCTGCGAAAATCGTGAAAATTGAAGCCGACGCTTCGATTTTGACGATTTTTGCTGGGGTAGTGTTGCCCGACGATTTTTGTGGTCAAGCCAATATCACGACTTTTCTCCTCGCCTCCTCCTCTTTTCTTTGACGTCGATGCCCGTCAGATTTGACGTCACACGCCACCTGCCACTGGTTTTCTCCCCCGGAAGGCCAAAGAGGTCCGGCACCGGGTGGATTTGGTTGATTCCTGCGTCGAAGCGTGCGTTTCACTCCTCCACCACCGAAAAGGCCACGCAGCCTTTTCGGTGGTGGAGGAGCCCTCATTTCTGAAGTTACTAAAAGCAACAGCCCCAGACAGTAACGTGCTCACACGTCCGATGCTTATGACACGCCTAAGGCGCGCTTCGATGCCCTGAAGGACAGTTTGCGCTCAACGTTCCAAAAGCTCCAGTTTGTGGCAGTCACCGCAGACTGCTGGACTCGCTCTCACAGGTTCTGTTCTTAGCCCAATTGATTTTTATTTCCAACCATACGAGTGACGGTTGGCCAATCCGCACTTCTCTCATTTTACTCAAAGACATATGAGTCTGTTGATAGCTGCTATGTTTGCTTCCCAAAGTTTAAATTTTTTTTAACTTTGTGTGTTTATGATGTTTTTCAAATATCTAAATTCATGTGCAATTTTTTTCCCCATAATTTACGAGCCATATATTTCGTAATATCAATTTCCCTAGCGCAAGCACTTCATTATGAAGAAAAAGGGGTATCATATTCTATATTAAATTACAGGTCAAGAAGGAAGCGGCAAATGCCCCTCGAAGGGAATCATATATCCCTCGGCCAACACCGCATCCAATAGCGTCCCATCGTTTCCGTGACGACACGGCCAACGCGGAAGGAGCGTCTTGCCTTCCTATACATATTTGCATTATCTTTCGGCTTTGACTTAGCATTGTGGAAGCCACGAGAGGGAGATTAGAGATTTCCCCCTCAGATGGAAACAAATACGACTCTCGGGGATTAGGTTCCTCCTCCGATGATTACAAAGTCTGCTTTCAGGGGCTCGGTTCCCCCTCCGATGAATACAAAAGTCGCTTTCTTAAAAAGTGCGGTTCGGAGACAAGTTGGCATCACTCTGTAGCCAATATCTATCCACTGAAGCGGAACAAGGTACGTTTCGAGTGAACTCTTCTTTCGACTGAGGAGGGATTTGAAACGGGCGCATCACGCTTGCGGGAGGAGCTTGTGCTACCTTTTTGACTTGTAACCGATAATAGTCTGGCTAACCTTGATCATTATCATATTTTATAGTTTGCTTGCAAATACTTTTCCAGGTGTTATCTTGGTGTCATGGTCCTTTGGCTGGACCCGACAACTTTAGTCAAAGAGGTCGCTGCCTTGGCTTGTCGCCGTATGCACGGAAGCTTAACTATTTTGAGGCTTGCCACCACTCTAAAGAAGGTATTCAACAAGTTCGACCTTTTAGGCAAGATTACGAAAGTTATCATGAACCGCGGGTCGAATTTTGTGAACGCTTTTCGGTGAGTCTCTTACATTTAAAAAAATGTTATTCTTAGTACACACCTCTATATATTGTTGCGCCTGCGCACGATCTGCGGTGAAGAGGAAGCCGACAATGAAGACAAACAAATTGTCAGCCCGTGCAGTTATGTTCGCTGATCGACAGCGTTGAAGAAGGAAGTCACACGGCCGCTCGATTAGGACTCCCCTTGGGAGCGGCCTGCCGTATGCTTCACTCCGCCGGTGAGAGCGATAGTTCTACTTTACCCCGCAGCGCCAGCCGTGGCGCTCGTTATCGGCGAAAGAGGAGCAGTCCGCCCGACCCGGCCCAGTGTGGCTGTTTAGATTATTTTTCGTGAAGCGGCAACTCTCAATTGAAAGGAGTGCCAGATTGCACGAATAATGTGACAAATCTGTGTAGAATAAAAGCACATGATTTTTTCTGCGAGGAGCTTACTCAGCTGCAGGCTGCGCTTTAGAGCCGTATTCAGCTGGCAGTATAAGCGAATACTCGTTTAATTGTTCCCGTAGGTGTTGCCCCGTTTCTATTACCACTGTGATATAGGAGTTATAGTTGGATATAGCTAGGTTGTATAATTTTAGGTTTTAACCGACGCTGGAGCACGCTCGAGCTGTGCCTTTTATTTACCTGTGAAGGACGATAAGAAACGGACTCCTTGTGCATAGCTTCAGCAATGATAAACTTTATTGTTCACAAACAGTCCAAGGGAGTCATATAGTTCACAAGCGGAGTACCTTTCGGGAAAGAGGCTTCCGCGAAAGCCTCACTATATTTTCTAGAGAACTGTATAGGTCGCCAGCCCAGTTTGCCAAAAGAGGTCTGACGAGCTTCCTGAGAAAGAGCTCGCAGAGCTCTTCGCTGTGGTACTGGTCTCTGCAGTTAGTGCACCACAACAGCGGGCAGTTCATAAGGTGTGGAAGCACAGCGCTCGAGAGGACCTTGCAAATCCGTCCATAACGACGAATCTCTGCCGACTGTAGAGCCCTCTCGACAAAGGTGCAGACGAGCTTGCACAGCCAGACAGCTTCAGGTCATGGATAGCTGAGTCCTCCTTGGTCAACGCTACACACGAACTGATATGCTCTGTCACGTGATGAATTTTCCTTAAGTTGCAGCTTGCATTCAGGACACGTCACCTGCAAAGTTTAGCGGGTTCTACACATTAGCCTTCCTTGCATTCACTCAGACATTTCTATTGCTTTGCTAGGCTAAATGTTTCAGCTAATTACTTTCAAATTACGACAATTTCTACAAATAAATTTGGTCACCTTTTGCACCTTTTGTTCGCAAACGAAGGCCAAGTCGCCAGCCATGTAATTCATCGGTGCGAACTCAAGTTCATAAGGGACTTCATTGTACTTCCTCAAATGCTGAATTTTCCAAAGCACACCAAGAGCTGCCTCTGGAACTGCAGGATTTTCTGTTTCACGAGTGGAGCTGGCACATTTCAGTGACGTCTGACACTCCGAACTAGTGGGCGCATTTCCACTTCTGGCAGCCTCCAAAATGCCAGCCTGCAGCCGTTCTTTGATGAGGCTCGTGACCCCGGTCTCTCCCGTGGACGACCCGACAAACGCCTGTAACGTACTTCGGCAGGGCAGTTTAAAAAGTTTACTTGCGCGTACGCGGTAATATCCTTTACATGGTGTCGCTTTCCATAGTACGCATCCTCTCAGCGTTAGTTCTTGCCATGCTGGTTTTGCCTTGTCAAAATTTATTATTTGTTCCATGACAAATTTTGCAGTCTTGTCACCTTCCGATGCGGCTGTTGAGACATTCATCAAGGCCTGCACAGCTCTGTCCTGTTCATACTGCTTTAATATCTCTTGAAATTCGTCGCAGGTTTGTCGCAGTTTTTCCATTCGCTTCTTCAGTCGTTTGGCTCGCATTTGAAGGCGGTGCGCGTTTTTCTTGGCATCTTCCATGAAGCCTGTAAAATTTAATGACGCCTGACATTCTTCAACTTTAAACTCTTTTTGAAGCCAAGGTTCAACAGCCTCGCACTCATCAACAGCTGTCTTCTTTCTGCAAGGGACCGCATTTTGCGTTGTTTACTTTTACCGCTCGCATGTGACGTGGGCGCGTTAGGTTGCACACCAACAAGCGTTCTGCGCTTCTTTGAACCTGCTGGCTGCATGTACAACGGATACAATGGGAAATGAGTCGGCACCGCTGTCGGTTGCAGCAACTTCCGCTTCATCCCTACCTTGAAGTCCTCCTCCTTAAAATGAATAGAGCACACGACGCTCCTGGAGCTTGGTTGCCACTGGCTGCCCTTCTCGCTGGCTTGTCGCGAAATGTCCTTCATCCGGGCATCCCGAAAGTTCTCTCTAGACGGCAGCTCGTGATAGCAGAGTTCCGGATTGCTCGCAGCTTTTGACTTACAACGCGGAACGCAACAGTTTTTAGGCATCGCGGGCTCCGTGACACACCTGCACACTTTAAAACTGTGGAGAGACAGACAAAAGGCGGCTGTCTACGTCCCTTCTTCTTTCTCACCCATCAGTGGGTATCGCCACAAAACTATGCTCTCTTCTATACTATACTCTGTTTCATACTTAGCGTGCAACGCTGTCAAAGCTACTGGCACGAGCGCGTGGCTTCATCTATGGTTTTGTTTGCGCGAGAACGCGTGCAAACGGTCAACGAGACCAAGCCCCACGCTCGCGCCAGTAGCTTTGACAGCGTTGCACACTAAGTATGAAACAGAGTATAAGTGTGCAACGCTGTCAATGCTAATGGCGCGAGCATGGGGCTTGATCTCGTTTATCATTTGCACGAGTTCTCATGCAAACCAAACCATAGATGAAGCCACGCGCTCGCACCAGTACCTTTGACAGCTTTGCACACTAAGTATGAAGAAGAGTATATAGAAACGCGCAAAAAAAACGATCGAAAACACAAACCACACACGCGAGCACAGGGTGACACTACGATATTTCCTCCGCAGAAAGCGGTGCAAAGGTGGGGGGGGGGCAAGCGAGTTTTGCGGCCTTCTGCAACCGCGGCAGCACCTCGGTATCGGCGAAGCCAATGACGCGCAGATATTTTATCTGGGTCGCGGAACAAGAGCGTGTTGGGTGCCTTCTCTAGCTTTCAGCTCACGAGACCACTCACCGATGTGCAGTGCCGCCACGGCAGATGGGAGAAGTTCTCCTCTCACGCGCGCTCTTTTCTTTTCGCAAAAATCGGCAGGCCGCACCAACAGGGGGATCAAGCGGCTGTGGAAGTCACCTCCTGCCACCACACCTCCGGTACTCTGCAGACACCTTGAACCTCATCGCTACCGTTGACGCGGCTCGTGGAGAATGTTGATCAGGAATACTCCACGATTAAGCAAAGTGTGTTCACCAAGTGCAGAAAGCTCTGGAATAAGCAAGGACAGTCCGTGCAAGCAGCTGATCTGATTAAGTCCCACTGCGGAATCTACGTACCTCGGCGAAATGTTACAATTTGGAACGGTACCTTCAAGGCCATGAAGGCTAACACGTTTCTAGAAAATGGAACAAATAAAGACGTCCTCTTCTGCAAGCTAAGAATTCCTAGGCTGCTGCCACCTCACGAGCCCAACTTCATAAGAAGCATTGCAGCGTACATAAAATTTAGGTAGTCTTCGTGACTTTCTTGCTGCAATATCTGTCATTTTATTACAGGTCATAAAAGCTGTCTGCTGCGTCCTGAATGTCCTGCAAGGTGACAACCACATTCGCGGTGGCTATCTGCTTCCGACGCTCTGGACGTTCTCATCAAGAAGATTGAGTATGAGCAGATGGCTGGATTGCGCTACTGCGGACCTCTAGCTCTGTCTCTCTTGGCTGGAATTCACAAGAGATAAGTTGTGACATGCGTAAATTGCATAAATTCCGTGAAGAGCAAGCTGACAGTATCTTCGCGGTATGTCAAAAGCCCCCTTCCCCACTAAAAGCGAATGCAGCCGAAGAGGATGATGTCTTTGCAAACACGTTTGGGAATGGAGCACCTCCGAGTCTGGAGATGATGAGCTTTCTCGGTACTTTCTGGTGCTGCACAACTTTGCAACGACGGAGCTAAAAAAAAAAAAGAAAAACGGTTTCCCTTTGGTGCACAAGCTGTTTCTCAAAGTAAACACGACAGTACAATCGAGTGCATCCGTTGAATGGCTATTTAGCGTAGGCTCTGACGTGTTTACCGAGAAGCTAGGTAGAATGTCAGATGCCAACTTCGAAATTCAGCTGTTCCTGAAGTACAACAGCAGAGTGTGAATTTTCTAAAGACAATCTGGAACTAGTGGCACATTTCTTCAGGGAATTTAAATGTGTGGGGCAGCTGTTCCTACATTCCGAGCATTCTCCTTGGTGCCTGGGTATTTTAGCAAAATATCTATTGCGTGACTCATCTACCTTTCTTTGCTAGCGTAATTGTTTGGTTCTAATAGAAGAACTGATTTACTCTACTGTTTTCACAACTAGCGAGGCGCGGCATGAGCGTTGTAATGAACCGACCACTTCGGCCAAATCTCTACTCCATGGTCATCCGTTCGTTGCCAGGTCAGCGAGCCAGTCAAGCCACTTCTATGATTACTTCTACCCTTCTTGGAGCTTGCCTACGGGAACGTCCACGCTTGCCCGTTCCCAGCCTTGGAGACCACCGAACCGGCCGCCTGGCTAGCCTTCCCTAATTCCTGTCCACGGTATTTCCTTCGTGCTCAGACCAAGGAGCCACACAAACTGCCTCCGGTGTTCTTTTAAACCTTTCTACGTGTGTTCTTCGCGTCGCCAGAGACCACCTGCGGGAAGGGCGTAGAATAATCGGCGGCGGTGGCGGTGCCTTAATTGCAGAGAGGACCCCTCCAACTGGCAAGGCGACGGGGGCGTCATCTACCGGAGAGCGTCGCGCTGGCACCCTGGAGACAAGGGGCGTCCTTGGAACAGCTCATCTCCCCGGTGTGGTCGTGTGTGTGGTTGGGGGCTGGATTTCTGCGTTGGTTGGGGGAGCACAGAGCCGACTTTGGGAATGGGCGTGTCCTTAAAAGAAGCGAACTTCTCCGAGATGGGACCTTCCTGCTTTGTTATGCTACTTGAATAAACGTAAATTAAATTCTTGTCGAAAAGTAACCTTTCTTCCGAGACCCATCTTCCCGATGTCCTGAACAACAACAACAACAACAACAACAACAACAACAACAACAACAACAACAACAACAACAACAACAACAACAACAACAACAACAACAACAACAACAACAACAACAACAACAACAACAACAACAACAACAACAACAACAACAACAACAACAACAACAACAACAACAACAACAACAACAACAACAACAACAACAACAACAACAACAACAACAACAACAACAACAACAACAACAACAACAACAACAACAACAACAACAACAACAACAACAACAACAACAACAACAACAACAACAACAACAACAACAACAACAACAACAACAACAACAACAACAACAACAACAACAACAACAACAACAACAACAACAACAACAACAACAACAACAACAACAACAACAACAACAACAACAACAACAACAACAACAACAACAACAACAACAACAACAACAACAACAACAACAACAACAACAACAACAACAACAACAACAACAACAACAACAACAACAACAACAACAACAACAACAACAACAACAACAACAACAACAACAACAACAACAACAACAACAACAACAACAACAACAACAACAACAACAACAACAACAACAACAACAACAACAACAACAACAACAACAACAACAACAACAACAACAACAACAACAACAACAACAACAACAACAACAACAACAACAACAACAACAACAACAACAACAACAACAACAACAACAACAACAACAACAACAACAACAACAACAACAACAACAACAACAACAACAACAACAACAACAACAACAACAACAACAACAACAACAACAACAACAACAACAACAACAACAACAACAACAACAACAACAACAACAACAACAACAACAACAACAACAACAACAACAACAACAACAACAACAACAACAACAACAACAACAACAACAACAACAACAACAACAACAACAACAACAACAACAACAACAACAACAACAACAACAACAACAACAACAACAACAACAACAACAACAACAACAACAACAACAACAACAACAACAACAACAACAACAACAACAACAACAACAACAACAACAACAACAACAACAACAACAACAACAACAACAACAACAACAACAACAACAACAACAACAACAACAACAACAACAACAACAACAACAACAACAACAACAACAACAACAACAACAACAACAACAACAACAACAACAACAACAACAACAACAACAACAACAACAACAACAACAACAACAACAACAACAACAACAACAACAACAACAACAACAACAACAACAACAACAACAACAACAACAACAACAACAACAACAACAACAACAACAACAACAACAACAACAACAACAACAACAACAACAACAACAACAACAACAACAACAACAACAACAACAACAACAACAACAACAACAACAACAACAACAACAACAACAACAGCAACAACAACAACAACAACAACAACAACAACAACAACAACAACAACAACAACAACAACAACAACAACAACAACAACAACAACAACAACAACAACAACAACAACAACAACAACAACAACAACAACAACAACAACAACAACAACAACAACAACAACAACAACAACAACAACAACAACAACAACAACAACAACAACAACAACAACAACAACAACAACAACAACAACAACAACAACAACAACAACAACAACAACAACAGCAACAACAACAACAACAACAACAACAACAACAACAACAACAACAACAACAACAACAACAACAACAACAACAACAACAACAACAACAACAACAACAACAACAACAACAACAACAACAACAACAACAACAACAACAACAACAACAACAACAACAACAACAACAACAACAACAACAACAACAACAACAACAACAACAACAACAACAACAACAACAACAACAACAACAACAACAACAACAACAACAACAACAACAACAACAACAACAACAACAACAACAACAACAACAACAACAACAACAACAACAACAACAACAACAACAACAACAACAACAACAACAACAACAACAACAACAACAACAACAACAACAACAACAACAACAACAACAACAACAACAACAACAACAACAACAACAACAACAACAACAACAACAACAACAACAACAACAACAACAACAACAACAACAACAACAACAACAACAACAACAACAACAACAACAACAACAACAACAACAACAACAACAACAACAACAACAACAACAACAACAACAACAACAACAACAACAACAACAACAACAACAACAACAACAACAACAACAACAACAACAGCGGCCAACCTAGCAGCGAGCCAGCTGAGCCAGAGCCAGCAGGGCACAACGCGGCCGGAACCGATAGCCAGCACACAGCCGTCCCCTGGCATCAAGCCAGCGTAGCCAGGGACCTGAAGGGTGAGAGCAGGCCAGAGCTACCGCTCCGGCCTGCCCTCACAGCTCGTCCCCGGCATCAGCGACGTGGCCAGGGACCTGAGGGTGACGGAGGCCAGGAGCACTCGCTCCGGCCTACCTCACCGCTCGTCCCGGCATCAGCGGCGTGGCCAGGGACAAGGGTGAGGCAGGCCAGAGCTGCCGCTCTGGCCTGCTCACCCTCGTCCACTGGCATCAAGCGAGCGTGGCCAGGGACCTGAGGGGTGAGGCAGGCCAGGAGCTCGCTCCTGGCCTGCCTCACCGCTCGTCCCTTGGCATCAAGCGAGCGTGGCCAGGGACCTGAGGGGTGAGGGCAGGCCAGGAGCTGCGCTCCTGGCCTGCCTCACCGCTCGTCCCTTGGCATCAAGCGAGCGTGGCCAGGGACCTGAGGGGTGAGGCAGGCCAGGAGCTGCGCTCCTGGCCTGCCTCACCGCTCGTCCCTTGGCATCAAGCGAGCGTGGCCAGGGACCTGAGGGGTGAGGCAGGCCAGGAGCTGCGCTCCTGGCCTGCCTCACCGCTCGTCCCTTGGCATCAAGCGAGCGTGGCCAGGGACCTGAGGGGTGAGGCAGGCCGGAGCTGCGCTCCGGCCTGCCTCACCGCTCGTCCCTTGGCATCAAGCGAGCGTGGCCAGGGACCTGAGGGGTGAGGCAGGCCAGGAGCTCGCTCCTGGCCTGCCTCACCGCTCGTCCCTTGGCATCAAGCGAGCGTGGCCAGGGACCTGAGGGGTGAGGCAGGCCAGGAGCTGCGCTCCTGGCCTGCCTCACCGCTCGTCCCTTGGCATCAAGCGAGCGTGGCCAGGGACCTGAGGGGTGAGGCAGGCCAGGAGCTGCGCTCCTGGCCTGCCTCACCGCTCGTCCCTTGGCATCAAGCGAGCGTGGCCAGGGACCTGAGGGGTGAGGCAGGCCAGGAGCGCTCGCTCCTGGCCTGCCTCACCGCTCGTCCCTTGGCATCAAGCGAGCGTGGCCAGGGACCTGAGGGGTGAGGCAGGCCAGGAGCTGCGCTCCTGGCCTGCCTCACCGCTCGTCCCTTGGCATCAAGCGAGCGTGGCCAGGGACCTGAGGGGTGAGGCAGGCCAGGAGCGCTCGCTCCTGGCCTGCCTCACCGCTCGTCCCTTGGCATCAAGCGAGCGTGGCCAGGGACCTGAGGGGTGAGGCAGGCCAGGAGCCGTCGCTCCTGGCCTGCCTCACCGCTCGTCCCTTGGCATCAAGCGAGCGTGGCCAGGGACCTGAGGGGTGAGGCAGGCCAGGAGCTGCCGCTCCTGGCCTGCCTCACCGCTCGTCCCTTGGCATCAAGCGAGCGTGGCCAGGGACCTGAGGGGTGAGGCAGGCCAGGAGCTGCGCTCCTGGCCTGCCTCACCGCTCGTCCCTTGGCATCAAGCGAGCGTGGCCAGGGACCTGAGGGGTGAGGCAGGCCAGGAGCTGCGCTCCTGGCCTGCCTCACCGCTCGTCCCTTGGCATCAAGCGAGCGTGGCCAGGGACCTGAGGGGTGAGGCAGGCCAGGAGCCCGCTCCTGGCCTGCCTCACCGCTCGTCCCTTGGCATCAAGCGAGCGTGGCCAGGGACCTGAGAGGTGAGGCAGGCCAGGAGCTGCGCTCCTGGCCTGCCTCACCGCTCGTCCCTTGGCATCAAGCGAGCGTGGCCAGGGACCTGAGGGGTGAGGCAGGCCAGGAGCTGCTGCTCTGGCCTGCCTCACCGCTCGTCCCTTGGCATCAAGCGAGCGTGGCCAGGGACCTGAGGGGTGAGGCAGGCCAGGAGCTGCTGCTCCTGGCCTGCCTCACCGCTCGTCCCTTGGCATCAAGCGAGCGTGGCCAGGGACCTGAGGGGTGAGGCAGGCCAGGAGCTGCGCTCCTGGCCTGCCTCACCGCTCGTCCCTTGGCATCAAGCGAGCGTGGCCAGGGACCTGAGGGGTGAGGCAGGCCAGGAGCTGCGCTCCTGGCCTGCCTCACCGCTCGTCCCTTGGCATCAAGCGAGCGTGGCCAGGGACCTGAGGGTGAGGCAGGCCAGGAGCTGCGCTCCTGGCCTGCCTCACCGCTCGTCCCTTGGCATCAAGCGAGCGTGGCCAGGGACCTGAGGGGTGAGGCAGGCCAGGAGCCCGCTCCTGGCCTGCCTCACCGCTCGTCCCTTGGCATCAAGCGAGCGTGGCCAGGGACCTGAGGGGTGAGGCAGGCCGGGAGCTGCGCTCCTGGCCTGCCTCACCGCTCGTCCCTTGGCATCAAGCGAGCGTGGCCAGGGACCTGAGGGGTGAGGCAGGCCGGGAGCTCGCTCCTGGCCTGCCTCACCGCTCGTCCCTTGGCATCAAGCGAGCGTGGCCAGGGACCTGAGGGGTGAGGCAGGCCGGGAGCTCGCTCCTGGCCTGCCTCACCGCTCGTCCCTTGGCATCAAGCGAGCGTGGCCAGGGACCTGAGGGGTGAGGCAGGCCAGGAGCCGGCTCCTGGCCTGCCTCACCGCTCGTCCCTTGGCATCAAGCGAGCGTGGCCAGGGACCTGAGGGGTGAGGCAGGCCGGGAGCTCGCTCCTGGCCTGCCTCACCGCTCGTCCCTTGGCATCAAGCGAGCGTGGCCAGGGACCTGAGGGGTGAGGCAGGCCGGGGCTGCGCTCCTGGCCTGCCTCACCGCTCGTCCCTTGGCATCAAGCGAGCGTGGCCAGGGACCTGAGGGGTGAGGCAGGCCAGGAGCTCGGCTCCTGGCCTGCCTCACCGCTCGTCCCTTGGCATCAAGCGAGCGTGGCCAGGGACCTGAGGGGTGAGGCAGGCCAGGAGCTGCGCTCCTGGCCTGCCTCACCGCTCGTCCCTTGGCATCAAGCGAGCGTGGCCAGGGACCTGAGGGGTGAGGCAGGCCAGGAGCTGCGCTCCTGGCCTGCCTCACCGCTCGTCCCTTGGCATCAAGCGAGCGTGGCCAGGGACCTGAGGGGTGAGGCAGGCCAGGAGCTGCGCTCCTGGCCTGCCTCACCGCTCGTCCCTTGGCATCAAGCGAGCGTGGCCAGGGACCTGAGGGGTGAGGCAGGCCAGGAGCTCGCTCCTGGCCTGCCTCACCGCTCGTCCCTTGGCATCAAGCGAGCGTGGCCAGGGACCTGAGGGGTGAGGCAGGCCAGGAGCTGCGCTCCTGGCCTGCCTCACCGCTCGTCCCTTGGCATCAAGCGAGCGTGGCCAGGGACCTGAGGGGTGAGGCAGGCCAGGAGCGCTCGCTCCTGGCCTGCCTCACCGCTCGTCCCTTGGCATCAAGCGAGCGTGGCCAGGGACCTGAGGGGTGAGGCAGGCCAGGAGCCTCGCTCCTGGCCTGCCTCACCGCTCGTCCCTTGGCATCAAGCGAGCGTGGCCAGGGACCTGAGGGGTGAGGCAGGCCAGGAGCTCGCTCCTGGCCTGCCTCACCGCTCGTCCCTTGGCATCAAGCGAGCGTGGCCAGGGACCTGAGGGGTGAGGCAGGCCAGGAGCTCGCTCCTGGCCTGCCTCACCGCTCGTCCCTTGGCATCAAGCGAGCGTGGCCAGGGACCTGAGGGGTGAGGCAGGCCAGGAGCTGCGCTCCTGGCCTGCCTCACCGCTCGTCCCTTGGCATCAAGCGAGCGTGGCCAGGGACCTGAGGGGTGAGGCAGGCCAGGAGCTCTGCTCCTGGCCTGCCTCACCGCTCGTCCCTTGGCATCAAGCGAGCGTGGCCAGGGACCTGAGGGGTGAGGCAGGCCAGGAGCTGCGCTCCTGGCCTGCCTCACCGCTCGTCCCTTGGCATCAAGCGAGCGTGGCCAGGGACCTGAGGGGTGAGGCAGGCCAGGAGCTCGCTCCTGGCCTGCCTCACCGCTCGTCCCTTGGCATCAAGCGAGCGTGGCCAGGGACCTGAGGGGTGAGGCAGGCCAGGAGCTGCGCTCCTGGCCTGCCTCACCGCTCGTCCCTTGGCATCAAGCGAGCGTGGCCAGGGACCTGAGGGGTGAGGCAGGCCGGGAGCTGCGCTCCTGGCCTGCCTCACCGCTCGTCCCTTGGCATCAAGCGAGCGTGGCCAGGGACCTGAGGGGTGAGGCAGGCCAGGAGCTGCGCTCCTGGCCTGCCTCACCGCTCGTCCCTTGGCATCAAGCGAGCGTGGCCAGGGACCTGAGGGGTGAGGCAGGCCAGGAGCTGCGCTCCTGGCCTGCCTCACCGCTCGTCCCTTGGCATCAAGCGAGCGTGGCCAGGGACCTGAGGGGTGAGGCAGGCCAGGAGCTGCGCTCCTGGCCTGCCTCACCGCTCGTCCCTTGGCATCAAGCGAGCGTGGCCAGGGACCTGAGGGGTGAGGCAGGCCCGGGAGCTCGCTCCTGGCCTGCCTCACCGCTCGTCCCTTGGCATCAAGCGAGCGTGGCCAGGGACCTGAGGGGTGAGGCAGGCCAGGAGCTGCGCTCCTGGCCTGCCTCACCGCTCGTCCCTTGGCATCAAGCGAGCGTGGCCAGGGACCTGAGGGGTGAGGCAGGCCGGGAGCTGCGCTCCTGGCCTGCCTCACCGCTCGTCCCTTGGCATCAAGCGAGCGTGGCCAGGGACCTGAGGGGTGAGGCAGGCCAGGAGCTGCGCTCCTGGCCTGCCTCACCGCTCGTCCCTTGGCATCAAGCGAGCGTGGCCAGGGACCTGAGGGGTGAGGCAGGCCCAGGAGCTGCGCTCCTGGCCTGCCTCACCGCTCGTCCCTTGGCATCAAGCGAGCGTGGCCAGGGACCTGAGGGGTGAGGCAGGCCAGGAGCTGCGCTCCTGGCCTGCCTCACCGCTCGTCCCTTGGCATCAAGCGAGCGTGGCCAGGGACCTGAGGGGTGAGGCAGGCCAGGAGCTGCGCTCCTGGCCTGCCTCACCGCTCGTCCCTTGGCATCAAGCGAGCGTGGCCAGGGACCTGAGGGGTGAGGCAGGCCCGGGAGCTGCGCTCCTGGCCTGCCTCACCGCTCGTCCCTTGGCATCAAGCGAGCGTGGCCAGGGACCTGAGGGGTGAGGCAGGCCAGGAGCTGGCTCCTGGCCTGCCTCACCGCTCGTCCCTTGGCATCAAGCGAGCGTGGCCAGGGACCTGAGGGGTGAGGCAGGCCCGGGAGCTCGCTCCTGGCCTGCCTCACCGCTCGTCCCTTGGCATCAAGCGAGCGTGGCCAGGGACCTGAGGGGTGAGGCAGGCCCGGGAGCTGCGCTCCTGGCCTGCCTCACCGCTCGTCCCTTGGCATCAAGCGAGCGTGGCCAGGGACCTGAGGGGTGAGGCAGGCCAGGAGCTGCGCTCCTGGCCTGCCTCACCGCTCGTCCCTTGGCATCAAGCGAGCGTGGCCAGGGACCTGAGGGGTGAGGCAGGCCAGGAGCTGCGCTCCTGGCCTGCCTCACCGCTCGTCCCTTGGCATCAAGCGAGCGTGGCCAGGGACCTGAGGGGTGAGGCAGGCCAGGAGCTGCGCTCCTGGCCTGCCTCACCGCTCGTCCCTTGGCATCAAGCGAGCGTGGCCAGGGACCTGAGGGGTGAGGCAGGCCAGGAGCTGCGCTCCTGGCCTGCCTCACCGCTCGTCCCTTGGCATCAAGCGAGCGTGGCCAGGGACCTGAGGGGTGAGGCAGGCCGGGAGCTGCGCTCCTGGCCTGCCTCACCGCTCGTCCCTTGGCATCAAGCGAGCGTGGCCAGGGACCTGAGGGGTGAGGCAGGCCAGGAGCTCGCTCCTGGCCTGCCTCACCGCTCGTCCCTTGGCATCAAGCGAGCGTGGCCAGGGACCTGAGGGGTGAGGCAGGCCAGGAGCTCGCTCCTGGCCTGCCTCACCGCTCGTCCCTTGGCATCAAGCGAGCGTGGCCAGGGACCTGAGGGGTGAGGCAGGCCCAGGAGCTGCGCTCCTGGCCTGCCTCACCGCTCGTCCCTTGGCATCAAGCGAGCGTGGCCAGGGACCTGAGGGGTGAGGCAGGCCAGGAGCTGCGCTCCTGGCCTGCCTCACCGCTCGTCCCTTGGCATCAAGCGAGCGTGGCCAGGGACCTGAGGGGTGAGGCAGGCCCAGGAGCTGCGCTCCTGGCCTGCCTCACCGCTCGTCCCTTGGCATCAAGCGAGCGTGGCCAGGGACCTGAGGGGTGAGGCAGGCCAGGAGCTGCGCTCCTGGCCTGCCTCACCGCTCGTCCCTTGGCATCAAGCGAGCGTGGCCAGGGACCTGAGGGGTGAGGCAGGCCAGGAGCTGCGCTCCTGGCCTGCCTCACCGCTCGTCCCTTGGCATCAAGCGAGCGTGGCCAGGGACCTGAGGGGTGAGGCAGGCCCAGGAGCTGCGCTCCTGGCCTGCCTCACCGCTCGTCCCTTGGCATCAAGCGAGCGTGGCCAGGGACCTGAGGGGTGAGGCAGGCCAGGAGCTGCGCTCCTGGCCTGCCTCACCGCTCGTCCCTTGGCATCAAGCGAGCGTGGCCAGGGACCTGAGGGGTGAGGCAGGCCCAGGAGCTGCGCTCCTGGCCTGCCTCACCGCTCGTCCCTTGGCATCAAGCGAGCGTGGCCAGGGACCTGAGGGGTGAGGCAGGCCAGGAGCTGCGCTCCTGGCCTGCCTCACCGCTCGTCCCTTGGCATCAAGCGAGCGTGGCCAGGGACCTGAGGGGTGAGGCAGGCCAGGAGCTGCGCTCCTGGCCTGCCTCACCGCTCGTCCCTTGGCATCAAGCGAGCGTGGCCAGGGACCTGAGGGGTGAGGCAGGCCAGGAGCTGGCTCCTGGCCTGCCTCACCGCTCGTCCCTTGGCATCAAGCGAGCGTGGCCAGGGACCTGAGGGGTGAGGCAGGCCAGGAGCTCGGCTCCTGGCCTGCCTCACCGCTCGTCCCTTGGCATCAAGCGAGCGTGGCCAGGGACCTGAGGGGTGAGGCAGGCCAGGAGCTGCGCTCCTGGCCTGCCTCACCGCTCGTCCCTTGGCATCAAGCGAGCGTGGCCAGGGACCTGAGGGGTGAGGCAGGCCAGGAGCTGCGCTCCTGGCCTGCCTCACCGCTCGTCCCTTGGCATCAAGCGAGCGTGGCCAGGGACCTGAGGGGTGAGGCAGGCCAGGAGCTGCGCTCCTGGCCTGCCTCACCGCTCGTCCCTTGGCATCAGGTCCGCTCCAGCGCGGGGAAACGATGTTACCTGACTTGGTGTCACGTCACCCGTGAAGGAATTCAGCGGGAGGAGAAGAGGAGGGTGGGAGAAGGAAGAGGAGGGTTTATACTCCCCCCCTGTACCCTCCCCTCCTCCTCCTCAAGAGCTGCGCTCTAATTTCGCGTTACAGGGATTTGAAAGCGTCCTTCATTTTTCGCGCTATCAGCAAAATGTTGCAATGCAGTTTCGGAGACAGTTTGGGTTTATACTGCTATAATGCAGTTTCCAAACATTGCTTTAAAATATGTTCCAACCGTACGACATAACAGTTTTGCGGTACGTTAGTAGATATGTTTTGTGGAATTGTTGTGGAAACGCTGGATCATTGTTTGTGAACTGTTGCTTTAACCTTTTAGGTAGAAGTTGCGCGCCAGAACAGGACTGCAGCTTTACTCTAGTTAGTGACAGGTTTAAAATGTAGTAGAAGCTCTGGCTCCAGCACGCGCTCGTTGTCTTCCATCGTGCCTTGTTGCGCGTATTCACAACACGCCAAGCGTTGTCGAAGGTCGCGCTGGAAGGTCGGCTTCTCCTACATTCTCAACCTGTCACCGCGACTATTGTGTTCCTAATTCCATATTTTCAACTGAACGGAGCGAATCTAATGGAATTTTTTCTTGACTGCACGGGGAAGAGAGCAGGCACGCTTCCACGCGCGTGGTATATTGCGCAAATTTATACTAAAAAAAGAAGCCTTATTCTCTTTCTGTTTGAAGTGGTCCTGCAATCAAATTTAAGCGTCCACTTTCTTTGCGTTTTCTACATCTTTTGGGGTTCGGAAAAGCCAGCGGGCACGGAGAGAGTAACTAAATATCAGTGCGTCATATTTTAACCGGACGACGGGGAAACCTCCTCCACCTACGGGGGCGCCTCGTGGTGCCGTAAGCGCGCGATATGTGACGACATCGTGACGTTTCTTGTCCTGGCCTTACTACTGGTCGGAGCCGCTAGAAGCTTTTTTTTGTCGAAATACAAAATATAAGTGGCGCGAACAGTTTCAAATATTTACAAAAGGTTTTTTTTTTGTTCAGTATTTTAGATTAGAAAAGAAACAAATGGAGTTTATAAAGTACGAAAACAAGAAATGACCCGTCAACATACTCGCCACCAAAGGGGTAGAAAAGGCGGCGCATACTTGAGAGGGGTAGTGGGATCAGCACCGACGAGCGACGAGCGTAGAAATGTCCCGAATGCACGCGGCGGCGCTGCGGTCGTATACGGGCTCGAGGATCCGACCGGTTCCGAGCGTTCCGAAGGCCTTCGGCGAGCAGGTTTGGCTTGCGGTTTGGCCATTTTGCGGTATGGCAGCGTGAAGTGGCTCCCTTTCTAAACTGATCTTTACCCCGTTTTCGGGGTAAGGATCTGTTTGCCTTTCCCTAGTTAGTACGAATAACGGCTAGAAAAGTTTGCTTTATATAGAAATGCATTCAGATACTGTTGTTGGACCACGCAACTCTCAGCCAATAAGAAGAAGTCAAAATGCGCTTAGAACTAAAGAAGCCGTGGTCTATCTTTACTAAACAAAATATCATTTCCTATATCCGTCAAGAGGAACAACATACAAAAAGGTACCCCCTCTACTCCTAATTCCAGTGTGGACGGGGACAAGATAACAAGTAAGACATACGTTTCTGTGCGGGTTACGGTGGGTACAAAGAACCTAAGTTACAAATCCTAGAATTGTCAGCCAGGAAACGGCTGATAAAAAAAAAGTTAGAATGATTGTGCCGTTTGTCACCGAAACGTGGTCGTTGTGTTACTTTGAAGCCTAGCTTTGAAAAGACGAAATTTTGGATGAGCTTTTCTCCGGGTTGGTCAAAACTGTGGTGAGCTTTTCTCCGCATCCGCCGGTTTTGGAGTGAGCTTTTCTCCGGTGAGATTTTTGTCCGGTGAACTTTTCTCCGGGATTCAATGTATGCGAACGACGTCAGTTTGTTCATCTTCGACACGCATGCGGATGACATACTAACCTGAGGAAATATATCACGCTCTTCAAATTTTCAATGTGGTCAAATTCTAATTTATGATTGATTAAACAAAAACCAAAGGAATTGCATTTCGACCCTACAACAAAAATGTCAACTTAAACCAAACGCTCGAGTTGAATTTTATGCCGACTGAATTGGAGAAAACCCATAACACATTAGGCGTTTATTTTTTTTTTAGAAAATTTATCTAGGAACAATATATAAATCATATCTCAGCAAGTTATGCAAAATTGTCGGTCATCTTTTTAGGTGCTGTGCATTTCTTCCCGAGAACATTAAATAACAAATATATCGTGCATTATTTAGCTCTCAAATACACTATTGCTATCGTGCCTGCAGGACGACGACAAAAACAAATCTTAATAATTTATTGTTACTTCACAAGAAACGTTCGCGCGTTACCAGAAACTTTCACTTCTTATTCTACAAAATAAAAATAAATCAATAATACATTGTTGTTAACCTATATCTGCTATACATGAATCCATAGGTCATTTCGTTTCTCGGCCCCCGGACTCATCAGCTTTTCGAAACATACATCAGGTTTATCCAGAACAAAAAAACAAAAAAACATCATTCGCATCCGCTCCTCAGAGGAACGGAAGGTAAGCCATTTTCGAAAATATCTGCAGCCCCTGTATTATAACATACCAACACTTTGCTTAACAAATATTGTAGAGATAAGAGTGACATTTATAGCTTTTATCACAAACCATTGTACCTACTTTTTTGTATAATATATCTTTTTTGTGTGTGGGAACCTTTTATAACCTGTATTTCGGTGTGTGTATATCCGTATACACTGACAGAGGAGGTCGTGGCGTATATTGTTATCTTTCCTTATATGTCTGCCTCTCCGTGGCCATCTGCCAAGCAGTCATGGCCCTGACCTCGTTATATCAACAAAGGTTGGCTTTTTGTTCCTGAGTCCATGCAGGATCTGTGTATGCAGATGAACAACAAACGATTCTATTAGATTTTATAAGATGAGATGTGACGGATGAAAAAAAAAGGTGGAACGAACGTGTCATCGGTGCATCCATCTTTGGTGGATGCAACGATGACACGCTGGCAAGATAGTGACGACGCGATTGAAACGACTCTTCTAGACCTAATTGTAGAAGGCTTGTGGCGCTCTTTTGGCTCGCAGTATTCAAAACGTGTGAGGAAAAAAAACACGAAAAAGATCGATGATTATCTCAAAAATAGGGTTGGACAATTGATCTGCCTGAATGCTTTATTCGCGATTAAGATTTTTAACCGGTCAATCGGTAAACATGTGACGAACCGAAATAAAGTAAAAATTAAATATTTTTACCTCGCAGACGTGGACGAGTACAGCTGTGTGAATGGCATACCTCAGGTTCAATTTTATCCCATACTAGACTGTAAGGCCAAGATTCGTGACTCCAGACAGATGCGGAAGGTTACACGTGTCCCGGAAACTTAAACACCGGGCGAATGTCCGTTCAGCGCAACACGGACTATTGTCAACAACGAAAGGAGGTCGCTCTTGCCGGTGAATATCGAAGGACCCCTTTGCCTCATGTAGCTGAAGTAATAATATACTAGTGTGAAGGACTTTGCAATGTTCTTAACTACACATCGAGGTTGATTCATAATCAAAACTGTATATTGCGCCGATGATCACATATTCAGCAAAAGCACCAAAATGTAATTTTGACTTTAAAAACATATTATGCATAAAAATGAATGATTAATCGGGTAAAAATTTTTAATCGATGCCCAGCACTACAGTAAAAAAAGTAATTGCCGTTTTTGTAAGTTATTTAAACTGGTCTGGCCTCTAACGCGAATTACCGTCAATAGTGCAATTTCAACGAGACCCATAAAACATTACTTAGAAGTTAATTAACATATCTTAGTTAATTTATCGACTTACCGTGACGGTTATTCACTGATGTAATGTCCGCCGAGCCTGATAAGAGACGGCCACGACGGCACCCACGAAACTCTGATCTCTTCTTCTTTTTTCTATAAAAATCTGTTCAAAATACAACTAAACAGACCTTATATGACAGTAATTGCCATATGTGTGTCATTTCTGTAATCAAGTAGTGCCATATCCTTGGACAATGTGTAATTTAAACTGATGTTATTATATATATATATATATATATTTATTTATATTTTTTTTGGTTGCGTTTCAGATGCGTGAAGAACTATTTTAGGGGTACAAATGCGTTGAGAGGTCATAACCGCCAGTCATGCGATACGATCGCCAAAGCTCGGATCCAGTGTCTGGCGCTACTCGCGTATTTTGTGCACATGAGCTGGCGTTAACTGTCGACTGTTAGCGCTATTTCAAGGATTCTATATAGAATCTTCCGCCATGGTCTCACCGTGTGTTCGGAGCACAGAGCCTACGATATGCTTTTGTTAAGTTCTTCGTCATTGTACGTCGCTGTCCGCGGATCGCGGTGCCGATTTGCTGTGCAGTGGACTGTGTCAACAGTATTGCGAAAGGCAAAACGCTTTTCGCAGTTCCATGCGGTGTGCACGACTCGAAACAACGAAAAGCATGGCTCCATCGAAAGTTCCCGAAAAACATTCCCTCCGAAAAGACAGCCCCGGAAAAAATGGCCCCAACTGTCAAGTAGGAAAAAGTGGTCCCAGGGGGTGTGGAAAACATTACTTCCTGCGGAACCTATTTTGAAATGGGAGGCAATAACCTCGAAAAGTTCTCCCAACGCAGTAATTCCATTCTAATTGGAAGACTGTCATTTTTTTGTAATGCACAGACACAGGGGGATGTGCTTCAACACACCGGCGTAAAATGTGAAATAGGGGTTCACTGCAATTATTATTTTTTTAATTTTGTAGTGAGAAGACACAGGGAGACGCGCTTCAATACGCCGGCGTGAAGCGTGGAACAAGAGGTTTGGAAGAATTTTCGGTCACAAGCATACAACTGGGGAAGGGAAAAACGTCGTAACTATTCGGAAAAAAAAAGGAGGGGGTGACGGCAGTCAGAAGCTGTTTGTACCCTAAAGTCACTTGTACTTGGCTACAAAGATTTACCAACCTATCGCGCTCATTCATTGTTTTCTTCAAACGTGAGCCCGAGGACGACCTTCGAAGCGCATAAGGGAAAAGCCAACGCGAACCCTTATCCCCACTTTGATAACCTTCAGAAAGATGCTAGTTAGTTCTTTTTTTTTTTACAAGCTTGTTTTTACAAGGAGGCTTGGGGATTTTTTTTTTAATATTTACCTCTCGGAGTTGAGTGCTCCGAAAATAAACCAAAAGTCTAACTTCGGCCAAATGTAGGAATCGAGCTGACAAAAGAAGAAAACATCGTCTTCAGTTTATGTTTATGTTTATGCTGCCAGCATGTCACTCTTACGCACTGACTAGAAAAAGCTATTTGCCGTCCAAAATGCACTTTGAATTCGGATCTAATACTGATTCCACGCTGCAACGCATGACGCCTAACGTGCATCATCTACTGAATGATGAAATCGACCTTCTTTCGTCCGCCGTCCCGCCACGATCTCCGCAACCCGCTACGACACCCGGATCTCTGCCATCAAGGCCACCGGCGCGCATGTGCAGTAGCGGCTTCTTCGTTGCGGAGAGCTTAGCGGAGGCCCCTACAGACTTGTACGTAGTTCAACTACTCTACTCAAGTTACTGTAGTTTAACTACTTTTCTGAGTAGTTTAGTAACTTTCAATTACATGTTTATTTCGGTAATTAGTAGTTTACTTTAATTACTTTTTTGAGTAACTTCTACTCAAATTACAAATTACTTTCGAATTTTAGTGGTTGTTTTGCCTATCAAACATTCGTGCACAAAAGAGATAAGAAGTTGGAACATCAGCTGATATTTGCAAAGGGGGAAGCATGTGGCGTAGGAATGGGGGGAGGAGAAAATAGGCTGGAGAGTCCGAAACCCCCAAAATCCCCCCCCCCCCTCTGCACTGACACTGCTACGAAGCGCGGTGAGGGAACAGGCACAACGCGAGAGAGACCGAGTAACTGCGGGATTATTGCCGAAGACTGTAAGACTGGCGTTTCTTTGTGTCCCGAATCTCAAGGGGACTTGACCCTTTCGAAAAAAGGGCTGGTTCCCGCTTCTCCCCAACGTAGAAACTCTCGTCCACTACAGAAGGGACACACACTGCATCCTCACTTAAAGGAGGCAACAAAATGCAGCACCTGCTCTGAAGCTCATCTGGTGCTACCGTCCCGTAGTTTGTGCTGTACTCGAAGAATCGCGTGCTAAAGGGCAACGCAAAGGGGACCTTTTTGCGTTGCCTTTCCTTCCAAAACATAGAATATGCAGATCTTCAAAGATTTGAAGATCGTTCGAGAAACCTTAGCAATTCCCCCAACGTTTTTATATAAAAAATAAGAAACAAGCAGTGTTGGGAAGTACTCTAAGTACATGGTACTTAAAGTACTTCCGTTTAGAAAACTTGTACTTTACTTGAAGTACATGCTCTGGGCATGTACTTGTACTGCTCGACGAAAGTAAAACTCCCGACTTCACTGTACATTCCCCGAATTTGAAAACAAAAAATGGCGTATCGTCGTGTGAAAATACGCGCTCTTTCAAGACGTCATCTGGTCATTTCTCTGAGTGAAGTAATGGTGGCTATAAGACCGACACAAATAAGTGGCTTTTAAGTTGATTGCATCAAAGAGCTCGTTCAGCGAGAGTAAAGCAACTACTCTGTGGCGACTTGACTTTATACAATATTTGCTGCCATTTCCGTAAAAAACTGATGCACCTCCAATTACCTCTGGAGCAATGCGTACCAGCTTAAAAAAGAAAAAAAACACACTGGGGAATGAAAGGGCATCATGAAATATTCTGTTAAAAGTACTGGTACTTTACCTTGAAATATACTGTATTTATAGTACGTCACTTCAAGTATATTGCGCCCGGTGTACTTACTACCTTGCTTGAAGTACATAACCTCTAATTTACTTTGTACTTTGCTTCAAGTACTTTTTAGATGTACTTTACGCAACACTGTAAACAAGCAAACCCTGTCTAAAAATCAAGCTCAGGCAGTGCTAAACCTCTAACTAAAAATGACACATCTGCAGTACATCGTTGACCAAACAAACAAGAAAGTACAAAACAGTTAGGCACGCAGAAGCAGAACCAGCTATTAAAGCATTTCTTTGAAAAATACAATCCGATCCATATTTGGCTAGCACAATTTCGCTAACAGATCAAAACCTATGTACTTCATTTTAACCATAATAAAACATATAAAAGTAACTTCAAAGTAACTTCAAAAGTAATTCGCTACTTTTTTACGGTAATTAGTAATTTTCTCAATTACTTTTCTTTTGAGTAATTTCTACTCTACTCAAATTACTTTTGAGATCAATACTCTGTAACTTAACTTAATTACTTTTCTTGAGTAACTTGTACATGTCTGGCGGAGGGGGAAACGCGGTCTACATAAACTTCCTGCGTGCTGTCGGTCATACCCCCCGATTCTTACGTTTTGGCGTGTACTGAAAATGTTCACGCCAGTGTTGAAGTGCATCCCTGTTCCTTTTTATGTCAAAAAAGAAAAGATTACAACATTTTAAATTAGTATGCGATTATTATGCTGGGAGAAATTTTCGAGGTTATTGCTTCCTATTTCAAAAAGGGAAACCATTCTTTTCCTTACCCCTTGGGACCATTTTTTCTTTCTTGCCACTTAGGACCATTCTTACCAGGGCCTTTTTTTTTCGTGGCCTTTTTTTCTTTTCTGGGACATTTATTCCGGGGACATTTGTTCGTACACCCTCCCATCGCACCGGACGCCAGGACTTTCGGTGCAAGGAAGGGCGGCTCTGTGAGGTAAGTAAGCACTGGCCCTGTAATTTGTGGAATGTATCCAGGTTTATTTCCACGTAACCGGTTCACAACACTATATCGGAAGACCCACAGCAATCGCTTGTGTCTGACAAAATTGTTGACGTAGCACGTTTAATCGCGGTTTATTGTCGCTCTAGTATGGCTCGTGAACGGCATTTTCTCCCATTGTAGAGACACACACTTTGGAGCCCAGCTTGAAACAGCCGAGAATGTTACTTGTGCTCATTAAACCGATCGAACGCGCACTTTCGAGCTTAGCATAAAGCGCTACCAGTAGTGTCACTTATGCTCGTACAACTGATGGATCGCGCACTTTTGACGTCGCTTAAAGCACTGCGTCACTGGTACCGATGCAACCAATCGATCGAGCAGCATTACACATGCAATCAGGCAGGCAGTTCGACTGCTAATTCAAAAAGTAGGCACCTTTTTTCAGGGTTACTTCACGGAGGATCAATTCAGGCAGCGTTTCTTTCGACGCGCGTAAATAAACTCAAGCCCTGTGCAGTTCAAAGTTTTTTTTTTTTTTTCACATTTGCCTCAATTCAAGAAAAAGAAACCTACCTTCGACAAGAGCAAGAGACGTTTCTTTCATCCGCGTTATCTATGTTTTTCATTGCTTTAATTTAATATTTTTAATTTTTTATAGTTGTGAAGTTATGCAGATATTCTCCTGTAAGAGCAGTGTATATTTTATTGCAAGTGTTCTAAATGGGATCATCCAATTTCCAATATACTAAGTTGTGTAACAACATATTTTTATGTAAGAATTGTGTAGAGGCTTAATTTTGTGTCACGTAATAAACACTCTAAATTTCTCTCTTTAACTGACTTCACAATTTGGTCATTGACTGGCTCGAAGCCCGTATGCCCGCCTGGTGAGATCGGTCTATTAAAGTAAAACATCGCTAAATAATATTTGGCAGCAAAGCTCCATTCCTTTTTGTGCAAATATGATGGCATAGAAACGTCACGCGCTCTTTTCGTCATTTGTCTGCAGCTGGTCACCATCGCCATCAACGCGAACATCATCGTAATCAAAGTTCTCCTGAATTTGGTGCATCCCAAAGATGTCAAGTGTTCACTTGGCGAATTATTTTTTTCTCACTTGTGTCGATGGCATGGACTAACTGGTATTGCTTGTTCTTTTCAATTGTGTCTTTGTACGTGCGTTCGCCGTGAACATTTTTCTTAGAACCCGGTACTAATCACGCTTGCAAAACTCTTATTCTTCTGAAACCCCTCCTAGAACTTTTTAGATGGAATCACCTCTGTGAGATCGCCCAAGACCCTTTGGCAGTTCCCTCTTTCCAAGACGGGAGGAATGCTCCACGTTAGCTCAGAAGACTAGTGGCCTTCTGATCTGAACCAGCTGTAATATCGCCCGCTGAAAAACAAACCTAATACGATCGTACTCAAAAACAAATGCCCATTGAGCTGGCGCGCAAGACAACCAAATATGGCGTCCTGTGCCTGGAGGGGAGAATGTGAGAGAATGTAGTCTCCCCGGGAAAGGAGGAAACGGCATATGGAGAGGAGGCTCGCGCTAGTTCGCGTCACTTTTCCGAATACTGGAGCTTCAATCATAACAGGTTTTCTAAATCTGTTTGCTAACGTGGAGCATTCCTCCGGTTTTGGGGAGAGGGAACTGCCAAGGGGTCTTGGGCGATCTCGCAGAGGCGATAACTGGAAAAGGGAAGAAAGGGGAGGCGGCGTTTCGAAAGTCGGGTGGACGGTCCGGGATCGCCCGACCCCGCGCCCGGGAGATGCGAGGCGCAGCTGTGCACTCCAAGAGGGGGCAGTTATATATATATATATATATATATATATATATATACAGGGTGTTTCACGAAAGGTGGACAAATTCGATATTGCGAAAACTACGCGTCGCAACAAAAAAAGGCTTGTGTCGTTTTGGTCCTGGGTCAGGGGCCTATTTAGGAAAATTATTGAAGCCCGAGATAATTAAATTGTTAATTATTTTTGCGTAATTAACTTTTTTAATATTGTGTTGAAGGGCATAGTTTCAATTAGAAAATTGCTCAGCATCATCAAAAAACACTAAATCAACAAATTGCAGAACGATAGAAGGCACGGGAAGCATTTTACGGCTTTCTGAAAAACCGTACAAAATCGACGGGTTTTTATGTTTCGGTTTGTTATCGGGGCGCATCTCCGCCCCGGCAGCACCGCGCCCCGTGGAGAGATAGCGCAACCAGCTTCTGCTGCGTCGCGCGATGACAGCGCAGCAGAGGTTGGTTGCACTATTTCTCCACGGGGCGCGGTGCTGCCGGGGCGGAGATGCGCCCCGATAACAAACCGAAACATAACAACCCGTCGAATTTGTACGGTTTTTCAGAAAGCCGTAAAATGCTTCCCGTGCCTTCCATTGTTCTGCAATATGTTGATTTAGTGTTTTTCGATGACGCTGAGCAAATTTCTAATTGAAACTATGCCCTTAAACACAATATTAAAAAAGTTAATTACGCAAAAATAATTAACAATTTAATTATCTCGGACTTTAATAATTTTCCTAAACAGGTCCCTGGCCCAGGACCAAAACGACACAAGCCTTTTTTTGGTGCGACGCGTAGTTTTCGCAATATCGAATTTGTCCACCTTTCGTGGAACACCCTGTATATATATATATATATATATATATATATATATAATATTTCTCTCTTCCGTCTTTCCCTCAGCCAACCGAGGTAGCTAGAGCGGAGTTGTGGTAGCAAAATGGTATAAGCTCGGCGTCCTTGCGTATGTTCCACGGTTTCACCTCTGACATGCTTCGGAATTGATCTTCATAGCTTTTTCTTGTTTGTCCATCCTTTAGTAGCTCCTTTGGAGCCTTTAACTTGTCTAGTTTAATTAATCCCGTATTCGTGCTCCTTTTGTGGAAGTGGCTTGTATTCCTCCGAGCAATTCGTCGGCTTTGTTTTTCGGAGCTCGTTTGAGGTTCTCTCTTGTTTTATATTTATAATTATTTTTTTCTAATTCCCAACCTTTTCATGTTATTTACTTCTTTAGTATCCCGTAGTTTTTGTTTATTTTTGTAGCACAATTGTACTTCGACTTGTGTAAGTTATTGCTTCCATTTCTCCGCGTAATTAGAGGTTTTAGTCGTGTTTTTCTTTTATACGATAACGAAAGAGGGACATGGAAGGCAAGCAGACAACACAGGCTCTCGTATAATTCAGCTCTGTAGCTCCTTTGTTTTCTTCCTTGAGTTACTAACCCGTTTAGATTATTTTTGTAGCTTCTTGCTTTGTGTAAGTCTTGCATGCATCTGTGTAATTCAAGAATTACTTCTGTTGAGCTAGCTTGCACTACGTTCTTCTTGTTTGTGGTGCTTCCATAACAATCGTTTGGTTCCATTCATCGGCGTAGCTCATTACCAACCCGTTCGTTTTTCCCACAAGTTGTCATGTACGCGCCCGTTCGATTTCTTGAGGGCAACGATCCCAATATGCGGCATGTGATAGAGGTGAGTGACATTCTAGATTTTCGTCCGGCGGATACTTCAAACTTTGACAACAAATCAATTTACAACGCACCCTGGCGCGACGGGGTGGAGGACAACACCGGCTTTTACTCCGTACGGGTCCTGGCACTTGGAAGTGAGTACCAACGATTTAATCAACTCTTTTCTTTGTTGTTTTACTACCACATTTATATTCTGACTTTTGTGCTGATTTCTACACACGAAGGCAGTAGTCAAAGACCTGACAAAAAGGGTTCCGTTTCCCAAGATGGCTATCGAGGAAAGCTCGAGTGACGAGACAGTGGTACAGAAAAGGCGACAGGTACCGTACGATTTGTCTAAGCCTAATTCGTTCATAATTAAGTCTAATTCAAAGAAAATTCATAATAGAAGCGTAATTTCCTTTCATATGCATCTAATCAACACACAGGAAGCAAAGAAGAACATCAACCAACCTCCTGCCAAAAAAAAAAGCTGCAAACGAATTCTAAAAAAAAAAAAAGATGCGCCAAACTAAAAAAAAAATGCGTCTGTAGTTTGAAGTGACAGAGGCCGTAAGTACGACTCTTGCAACTATAAGGATTGCGTCAAGTAGAAATTTTCTATTACATAATTTGCAGCGGAAAGAGTCAACACCTCGTCCGGTTCCGACGGGCCGTCGGCCCACGACAGCGAGATGCGACATGCCGAGAACAGCTTCTGGAAGGAGAGGCGCACGCTACTCCAGGGAGACAACCTGTTTCTCCAAGAGCAACTCAAAGGATACCAGCGCTTCTGAGCTCCAGCGTTTTTTAAGCGTAAATAAAAACCCTTAACCTTTTCTTATTTTCTTTTTTGTTTCTTCTTTTGGTGTGCTGAACAAACGCTAAAGGCCCATTCCTACAGTTCCGTTCGACTGCGTTGTGTTGTGACTGTGAGTAAATGAAAAGCAACCGTGGGAATGGGCCTTAAAACAAGCGGCACATATTCACCTCCTCCTCAACACGCACGCACGCACGCACGTACACACGCAAGCACACACACACACAAACACACACACACAAAACGAAAGCATTGCTAAAATAATTGAAAATATTCTAGCGGACGAACATTGCCATCACGGAAACGCGCCTTTCTGTCCCGCAGGGCTCTCCTTCACTTCGTTTTTCGTGGTCCGTCAGCACGATGAGAGGGGAAACACGCACGAAGCGCCCCCCCCCCTCCAAGAAAAAAAAAGAAGAAAAAAAGCATGAACGAGGTGTGCAGCTTATGCTATTGACTCGCGCGGGAGTTTCGATGTCTAGACACCATCTGAATTCGTATAAAATAATAAGCATATTTTTCAGGTGTCAGCGGCCCTCCAAGGGAGCAAGCATAGCAGTGTTTTTTGAGTTCGTCTTTGTATGGCGCAAAATCAATCTAGGTGCCCTAAGCATCCCAGAAATCCAAGAATCACAATCATGCGTGGCTTTTTTTCCTATTAAAAAAGTGGCCACAAATCACAACGTTCCCTTGTTTCTGTGCGAGTTTACACCATCAAAAGACTAGTTCCAAAACCACTGCAGTACATCTTCGAGGGTGTGCCTATTTTTCAAATGATTAAAAATGTGCAATGTTAGACATAAAACACGCAGAGCTGGGTGTAAGACGAAATATTATCTAATGCCAGTTTGTTTTTTGTTTTTTACGTTAACAGTGGAGCGAGAACATGGCGCCAGGGGCCCAGTGATGGCTGCAATACACTCTAAAAAAGGGTGTCATGGGGTACACCCATAGGGGTGTAAGTGCTTGTCACATATACTACACCCTTTGGGGGAACGCTTGCACACCCCAAATATGGGAGTACGTGTACACCGGTTGGTGTGGTGCACGTGTACACCTTTTTCTACAGAAATCTCACACGAAGGGAACACAAGTGCTCCCCATTCAATGGTGTACGGCTACACCTCTTTCTACACCCAATGAAATGAAAGGGAACACAGATGCACCCCGTTCGAAGGTGTACCATTGCACTGCTTCATAAACCCGCCTCACTCAAAGGAAACAGAGATGCACCCCGCTCAATAGTGTACCATTACTCCCCTTTCTACGCCTACTGCTCTCAAAGGGAACACAGGAGCACCCCGTTCAATAGTGTACTGTTGCACCTCTTTCTACAACCACTGAATTCGAAGAGAACACACATGCACACGATTCAAAAGTGCATGGTCACAGAACTTTACGCACCCACTTCATAACTAACTTCATAAACCTATTTAAGACATCTAGGAAACCCTTAAAAACGTATGCGCCCCGGTCATAGCAAAAAGGCAGGTAAAGGGACACACGGGATTGTTTTTAAATCTCATAAAGTTTATTAGACAGCTTATTCCGTAAACAAGTACAAACTTGCAAGCAATCCGTGATATGTGAAGAGGTACGAAGAACCTGTTACACAACTGAGAAGATTACTAAGCAAACAAGAAACGGAAGTGAGTCTTAGGCAGTGTCTATTCTCCAAGCAGCCAGCAGAATTATTTCCACGAAATTCCACCAGCAATCGCCATTCATTCATCGAACGAAGTTTCATCGACAGCTGTACCCGCGAAGTGACGTGTACGGGGGGGACAGGTTGGTTAACATTTTCGTAATGAGCCGCCGCAGACGGTCGCCACAAAGCGGCGTGAACGGGTGGGCTGAGTCGGTGAGCACGAATTTCAGAGATACACGCGCGACAAAATGTCCCTACGGCGTGCATTTCGCGTAGCGAGTGACGATGAAACGTTAGTGTCGATGTAACGTATCTACAGAATGTGTATCAACGAAAACGTGTTTTCACAAAACGCCAAGAGATTAAGAAAGTCAGCATTCTACCTGCAGTCGTCACATGATTGTAGTCAGCTAATGGCAAGCGACTGCCGATAGAATTTCGGGGAAATTATTCTCCCGGCTGCTAGAAAATGGACATTGCTTAATTCTAGAGGTAATCCGGAACGGAACGGTCAATTGTTGCAAAAGAAGTAGGTTGCAGAGCACTTACGATGAAAATACCGGACTCGAAATATGTAATCCGAAAGATATGTCGACACGGGCACTGCAGCACAACACAAACACAAAAACGAGAAGAAAGGGGTCCGTGAAGATTCAACACGATGTGGCAGAAGCAGTAATTTGCCGAACCGAACACAAAACGCATCACATGAATTCCTTGGGCTTTTTGAAGAAATCGCTTGTTGCGTTGGACGTTTCAAACACTGGAAATCTTGGTACACTCGAATACGTTGTCGAGGACGAAATCTACGGCAGCCCCGCTGTTCGCAGCACAGCACACAAGAAACTAGGCCGAGAAGCAGACATTCCGAGGTCGGGAAAAGGTACTACGTCATCCGTGAAACCTTTACCAGATGATCACGCTCCTGCCGTCACCCCCGCCCAGACAGCGGAGTCGAGGGATGAAAAAGCCTCCCGTTCATTGGTCCGGCAACTGCGCACCTTCTTCCATGCTTTCAGCTCAAGGAGAAAAAGAAAGAAAAAGCAGCTCCTTCAAGGCCAAAAGGGGGGCCCTCGCAAAGGCTTATCTTCAGGGCAACCCAACAATGAACAGATCGATAAGACTTGTCACTTATATCCTCTTGAAAGTTCGACCAAAAGTTAATAGTGCAGTGGATGCTACCAGTGGCCTTGGCCTTCAGGCATGTGCCGTGCTCTGCCTTATCTCTAGCTTGGAGACTGTAGTCACGTGATCCTACCCGGAGACCCGATTAGCCTAAAACAAGCATAGCGTCTACTCTACTGTCAATACCGAGTGTACAGGATAGCTCCATACTTCCTAAGAAACTGCCCAACCCAAATAGTGACCCCAAGAGGGAATCCAAGTACAAGCTGATCGGGTCGCGTGGCTAGCGTGGGGTGCACTGATACACCTAGAGGTTTTTAAGGGAGAGGAGGATGCTCATTGTCGGTGTACAAGTACACTGGCTGGGTAACGCAGGCTGTATTTTTCAGAAAAAGGGTGCATGTGCGCCTGATGCACCCGACTACACCCTTTTTTTTTTAGAGCGTAGAGACAGTGGACCCTGGTTATGCGTCGTATGCCGCGCCATAAATCTGTTTTTGGGACTGGCACAGTTTTACAAAGTTACAGCGTAGCACATGATAGAGTTCAGTGCTGCAACTCTAGTCAGTGACAAGGTGAAAATAGCAGGCTGTGTCTTTCAAACGCCTCCAGCACGCACTCCATGCCTTCCGCCGTGCATTGGCCGCGCGCTCACACTCGAGGTGCATGAGGCGCCGTTCCCGAAGGTAGGTAGCGCGCCCTGGAGGAGGAACAACTAAAGCTCCTCCCTACCGTTTTCGCCCTGTCAGTGATATAATTAAATTTACATCTATGTTACGCAGAACTGGAGAACCACTGCAGCGCACAAAACATAAGCACCAGCACTGCTGGGCCGAGCACGTCGAAGTTGCCACCGCATCTGAGTCATGCAGCAGGCAAGTTGCTCATGCGTATGTGCAGCGTCCTAAGTGTGCAAGGCACATCACTCTAACTTCGTTTGTTGTATCTATAGCAAGCCATGACCTACCCCAAGGGCGTTCCAGGCCCGAAGTGACTGGTTCCGCAATAGGTGGGGAATTACCTCTATCGTTTTGGCATACATGATTGCGAGGTATGCTCTGGTGGTAAGAGGCTTTTCAGTTTTTAATGTTTGCTAATATTATTTTAAATATGGTTGTTTTCTAACTCCTGAAATATTAATATTGGGGCGGCATGCGTAATATTGCAATTCGAAATTTTTGTAGAATATTGCCTCATTTGAAAATTGATGAGCCTCTTTGCATGGGTCACAAGGTCCCCATTGCTGAGCATTGTGTGAATATTAATCAGGTCCGACTGTTCACGTTGAAAAACACACGTAATGTGTCTCCTTGATTGCCTTTTTACACTTTCTTATAGACCTTTTCATTTTAGCAGTTGCCTCACCGGCGGGTAGAGGGCGCTGACGCACTCGGCGCCATTAGGTTGCTTCAATTTGGTTGGTTTCGGTTTCAACGTGAACGCGGCTATGTTGCTGTTTTACGTTGTTTTTGATTAATTTCGTGATACGATCATTTTCCTTGTGCACACAACCAATGAAACAGCGGTATTGAGCCACTTTGAGGATTACGTGGTGTATTTTAGCCTAGACTGCGGGCTTTTTTTACCAACTCCTTCGACGTATCTTATTTTGGTCGGTTGCGAAATGCCTGACTGATGTACAGGGAAGATTACCATTGTCTACGGCC
>JAZHYW010001145.1:0-12275 GCA_037355805.1 Ixodes ricinus | reverse complement strand
AACGCTCGGAACCGGTCGGATCCTCGAGCCCGTATACGACCGCAGCGCCGCCGCGTGCATTCGGGACATTTCTACGCCCGTCGCTCGTCGGTGCTGATCCCACTACCCCTCTCAAGTATGCGCCGCCTTTTCTACCCCTTTGGTGGCGAGTATGTTGACGGGTCATTTCTTGTTTTCGTACTTTATAAACTCCATTTGTTTCTTTTCTAATCTAAAATACTGAACAAAAAAAAAACCTTTTGTAAATATTTGAAACTGTTCGCGCCACTTATATTTTGTATTTCGACAAAAAAAAAAGCTTCTAGCGGCTCCGACCAGTAGTAAGGCCAGGACAAGAAACGTCACGATGTCGTCACATATCGCGCGCTTACGGCACCACGAGGCGCCCCCGTAGGTGGAGGAGGTTTCCCCGTCGTCCGGTTAAAATATGACGCACTGATATTTAGTTACTCTCTCCGTGCCCGCTGGCTTTTCCGAACCCCAAAAGATGTAGAAAACGCAAAGAAAGTGGACGCTTAAATTTGATTGCAGGACCACTTCAAACAGAAAGAGAATAAGGCTTCTTTTTTAGTATAAATTTGCGCAATATACCACGCGCGTGGAAGCGTGCCTGCTCTCTTCCCCGTGCAGTCAAGAAAAAATTCCATTAGATTCGCTCCGTTCAGTTGAAAATATGGAATTAGGAACACAATAGTCGCGGTGACAGGTTGAGAATGTAGGAGAAGCCGACCTTCCAGCGCGACCTTCGACAACGCTTGGCGTGTTGTGAATACGCGCAACAAGGCACGATGGAAGACAACGAGCGCGTGCTGGAGCCAGAGCTTCTACTACATTTTAAACCTGTCACTAACTAGAGTAAAGCTGCAGTCCTGTTCTGGCGCGCAACTTCTACCTAAAAGGTTAAAGCAACAGTTCACAAACAATGATCCAGCGTTTCCACAACAATTCCACAAAACATATCTACTAACGTACCGCAAAACTGTTATGTCGTACGGTTGGAACATATTTTAAAGCAATGTTTGGAAACTGCATTATAGCAGTATAAACCCAAACTGTCTCCGAAACTGCATTGCAACATTTTGCTGATAGCGCGAAAAATGAAGGACGCTTTCAAATCCCTGTAACGCGAAATTAGAGCGCAGCTCTTGAGGAGGAGGAGGGGAGGGTACGGGGGGGGAGTATAAACCCTCCTCTTCCTTCTCCCACCCTCCTCTTCTCCTGCCGCTGAATTCCTTCACGGGTGACGTGACACCAAGTCAGGTAACATCGTTTCCCCGCGCGGAGCGGACCTGATGCCGAGGCGGGGTGAGGCGGCCGAGCTGCCCGGCCCCTCACCCTCAGGTCCCTGGCCACGCTCGCTTGATGCCAAGGGACGAGCGGTGAGGCCGGCCCGGGAGCTTGCTCCCGGGCCTGCCTCACCCCTCAGGTCCCTGGCCACGCTCGCTTGATGCCAAGGGACGAGCGGTGAGGCCGGCCCGGGAGCTTGCTCCCGGGCCTGCCTCACCCCTCAGGTCCCTGGCCACGCTCGCTTGATGCCAAGGGACGAGCGGTGAGGCCGGCCCGGGAGCTTGCTCCCGGGCCTGCCTCACCCCTCAGGTCCCTGGCCACGCTCGCTTGATGCCAAGGGACGAGCGGTGAGGCCGGCCCGGGAGCTTGCTCCCGGGCCTGCCTCACCCCTCAGGTCCCTGGCCACGCTCGCTTGATGCCAAGGGACGAGCGGTGAGGCCGGCCCGGGAGCTTGCTCCCGGGCCTGCCTCACCCCTCAGGTCCCTGGCCACGCTCGCTTGATGCCAAGGGACGAGCGGTGAGGCCGGCCCGGGAGCTTGCTCCCGGGCCTGCCTCACCCCTCAGGTCCCTGGCCACGCTCGCTTGATGCCAAGGGACGAGCGGTGAGGCCGGCCCGGAGCTTGCTCCCGGGCCTGCCTCACCCCTCAGGTCCCTGGCCACGCTCGCTTGATGCCAAGGGACGAGCGGTGAGGCCGGCCCGGGAGCTTGCTCCCGGGCCTGCCTCACCCCTCAGGTCCCTGGCCACGCTCGCTTGATGCCAAGGGACGAGCGGTGAGGCCGGCCCGGGAGCTTGCTCCCGGGCCTGCCTCACCCCTCAGGTCCCTGGCCACGCTCGCTTGATGCCAAGGGACGAGCGGTGAGGCCGGCCCGGGAGCTTGCTCCCGGGCCTGCCTCACCCCTCAGGTCCCTGGCCACGCTCGCTTGATGCCAAGGGACGAGCGGTGAGGCCGGCCCGGGAGCTTGCTCCCGGGCCTGCCTCACCCCTCAGGTCCCTGGCCACGCTCGCTTGATGCCAAGGGACGAGCGGTGAGGCCGGCCCGGAGCTTGCTCCCGGGCCTGCCTCACCCCTCAGGTCCCTGGCCACGCTCGCTTGATGCCAAGGGACGAGCGGTGAGGCCGGCCCGGGAGCTTGCTCCCGGGCCTGCCTCACCCCTCAGGTCCCTGGCCACGCTCGCTTGATGCCAAGGGACGAGCGGTGAGGCCGGCCCGGAGCTTGCTCCCGGGCCTGCCTCACCCCTCAGGTCCCTGGCCACGCTCGCTTGATGCCAAGGGACGAGCGGTGAGGCCGGCCCGGGAGCCTGCTCCCGGGCCTGCCTCACCCCTCAGGTCCCTGGCCACGCTCTGCTTGATGCCAAGGGACGAGCGGTGAGGCCGGCCCGGGAGCTTGCTCCCGGGCCTGCCTCACCCCTCAGGTCCCTGGCCACGCTCGCTTGATGCCAAGGGACGAGCGGTGAGGCCGGCCCGGGAGCTTGCTCCCGGGCCTGCCTCACCCCTCAGGTCCCTGGCCACGCTCGCTTGATGCCAAGGGACGAGCGGTGAGGCCGGCCCGGGAGCTTGCTCCCGGGCCTGCCTCACCCCTCAGGTCCCTGGCCACGCTCGCTTGATGCCAAGGGACGAGCGGTGAGGCCAGGCCCGGGAGCTTGCTCCCGGGCCTGCCTCACCCCTCAGGTCCCTGGCCACGCTCGCTTGATGCCAAGGGACGAGCGGTGAGGCCGGCCCGGGAGCTTGCTCCCGGGCCTGCCTCACCCCTCAGGTCCCTGGCCACGCTCGCTTGATGCCAAGGGACGAGCGGTGAGGCCGGCCCGGGAGCTTGCTCCCGGGCCTGCCTCACCCCTCAGGTCCCTGGCCACGCTCGCTTGATGCCAAGGGACGAGCGGTGAGGCCGGCCCGGGAGCTTGCTCCCGGGCCTGCCTCACCCCTCAGAGTCCCTGGCCACGCTCGCTTGATGCCAAGGGACGAGCGGTGAGGCCGGCCCGGGAGCTTGCTCCCGGGCCTGCCTCACCCCTCAGGTCCCTGGCCACGCTCGCTTGATGCCAAGGGACGAGCGGTGAGGCCGGCCCGGGAGCTTGCTCCCGGGCCTGCCTCACCCCTCAGGTCCCTGGCCACGCTCGCTTGATGCCAAGGGACGAGCGGTGAGGCCGGCCCGGGAGCTTGCTCCCGGGCCTGCCTCACCCCTCAGGTCCCTGGCCACGCTCGCTTGATGCCAAGGGACGAGCGGTGAGGCCGGCCCGGAGCTTGCTCCCGGGCCTGCCCTCACCCCTCAGGTCCCTGGCCACGCTCTGCTTGATGCCAAGGGACGAGCGGTGAGGCCGGCCCGGGAGCTTGCTCCCGGGCCTGCCTCACCCCTCAGGTCCCTGGCCACGCTCGCTTGATGCCAAGGGACGAGCGGTGAGGCCGGCCCGGGAGCTGAGCTCCCGGGCCTGCCTCACCCCTCAGGTCCCTGGCCACGCTCGCTTGATGCCAAGGGACGAGCGGTGAGGCCGGCCCGGGAGCTAGCTCCCGGGCCTGCCTCACCCCTCAGGTCCCTGGCCACGCTCGCTTGATGCCAAGGGACGAGCGGTGAGGCCGGCCCGGGAGCTAGCTCCCGGGCCTGCCTCACCCCTCAGGTCCCTGGCCACGCTCGCTTGATGCCAAGGGACGAGCGGTGAGGCCGGCCCGGGAGCTAGCTCCCGGGCCTGCCTCACCCCTCAGGTCCCTGGCCACGCTCGCTTGATGCCAAGGGACGAGCGGTGAGGCCGGCCCGGGAGCTCAGCTCCCGGGCCTGCCTCACCCCTCAGGTCCCTGGCCACGCTCGCTTGATGCCAAGGGACGAGCGGTGAGGCAGGCCCGGAGCTCGGCTCCCGGGCCTGCCTCACCCCTCAGGTCCCTGGCCACGCTCGCTTGATGCCAAGGGACGAGCGGTGAGGCCGGCCCGGGAGCTAGCTCCCGGGCCTGCCTCACCCCTCAGGTCCCTGGCCACGCTCGCTTGATGCCAAGGGACGAGCGGTGAGGCCGGCCCGGGAGCTCGGCTCCCGGGCCTGCCTCACCCCTCAGGTCCCTGGCCACGCTCGCTTGATGCCAAGGGACGAGCGGTGAGGCCGGCCCGGGAGCTTGCTCCCGGGCCTGCCTCACCCCTCAGGTCCCTGGCCACGCTCTGCTTGATGCCAAGGCGATCTGCAGGGTGAGGCAGGCCGTGAGCGAGCGGCTCCCGGCCTGTCGTCAGTCGTCTCGTCGTCGTCAAGCGTAGCAACGCAGATGCGAGCAAGCGAGCGATGTAGCCACTTGTGCAGTCGTTCGTAGCCTGGCCCGTGGCCCGACAGTAGTAGGCGTGCTACCAGGCCCGGAGCCCGGTCCGGGGGCCGGACCGGGCTCGGGCTCGGGCTGGCCCCGGCCCGTGCAGTGCTCTAACCAAGTGTCTTCCTGGTTGTCGGATTCCGCAGGAGCCAGGCACTGACCAGGACATCGGGAAGATGGGTCTCGGAAGCAAGGTTACTTTTCGACAAGAATTTAATTTACGTTTATTCAGGTAGCATAACAAAGCAGGAAGGCCCCATCTCGGAGAAGTTCGCTTCTTTTAAGGACACGCCCATTCCCCAAGTCGGCTCTGTAGGCTCCCCCAACCAACGCAGAAATCCAGCCCCCAACCACACACACGACCACACCGGGGAGATGAGCTGTTCCAAGGACGCCCCTTGTCTCCAGGGCAGTCCAGGGTGCCAGCGCGACGCTCTCCGGTAGATGACGCCCCCGTCGCCTTGCCAGTTGGAGGGGTCCTCTCTGCAATTAAGACACCGCCGCCGCCGCCGATTATTCTACGCCCTTCCCGCAGGTGGTCTCTGGCGACGCGAAGAACACACGTAGAAAGGGGTAAAAGAACACCGGAGGCAGCTTGTCTGGCTCCTTGGTCTGAGCACGAAGGAACGACCGTGGACAGGAATTAGGGAAGGCTAGCCAGGCGGCTGGTTCGGTGGTCTCCAAGGCTGGGAACGGGCAAGCGTGGACGTTCCCGTAGGCAAGCTCCAAGAAGGGTAGAAGTAATCCCAGAAGTGGCTTGACTGGCTCGCTGACCTGACAACCAACGGATGACCATGGAGTAGAGATTTGGCCGAAGTGGTCGGTTCATTACAACGCTCATGCCGCGCCTCGCTAGTTTTGTGAAACCAGTAGAGTAAATCAGTTCTTCTATTAGAACCAAACAATTACGCTCGCAAAGAAAGGTAGATGAGTCACGCAATAGATATTTTGCTAAAATACCCAGGCACCAAGGAGAATGCTCGGAATGTAGGAACAGCTGCCCCACACATTTAAATTCCCTGAAGAAATGTGCCACTAGTTCCAGATTGTCTTTAGAAAATTCGCACTCTGCTGTTGTACTTCAGGAACAGCTGAATTTCGAAGTTGGCATCTGACATTCTACCTAGCTTCTCGGTAAACACGTCAGAGCCTACGCTAAATAGCCATTCAACGGATGCACTCGATTGTACTGTCGTGTTTACTTTGAGAAACAGCTTGTGCACCAAAGGGAAACCGTTTTTCTTTTTTTAGCTCCGTCGTTGCAAAGTTGTGCAGCACCAGAAAGTACCGAGAAAGCTCATCATCTCCAGACTCGGAGGTGCTCCATTCCCAAACGTGTTTGCAAAGACATCATCCTCTTCGGCTGCATTCGCTTTTAGTGGGGAAGGGGGCTTTTGACATACCGCGAAGATACTGTCAGCTTGCTCTTCACGGAATTTATGCAATTTACGCATGTCACAACTTATCTCTTGTGAATTCCAGCCAAGAGAGACAGAGCTAGAGGTCCGCAGTAGCGCAATCCAGCCATCTGCTCATACTCAATCTTCTTGATGAGAACGTCCAGAGCGTCGGAAGCAGATAGCCACCGCGAATGTGGTTGTCACCTTGCAGGACATTCAGGACGCAGCAGACAGCTTTTATGACCTGTAATAGAAATGACAGATATTGCAGCAAGAAAGTCACGAAGACTACCTAAATTTTATGTACGCTGCAATGCTTCTTATGAAGTTGGGCTCGTGAGGTGGCAGCAGCCTAGGAATTCTTAGCTTGCAGAAGAGGACGTCTTTATTTGTTCCATTTTCTAGAAACGTGTTAGCCTTCATGGCCTTGAAGGTACCGTTCCAAATTGTAACATTTCGCCGAGGTACGTAGATTCCGCAGTGGGACTTAATCAGATCAGCTGCTTGCACGGACTGTCCTTGCTTATTCCAGAGCTTTCTGCACTTGGTGAACACACTTTGCTTAATCGTGGAGTATTCCTGATCAACATTCTCCACGAGCCGCGTCAACGGTAGCGATGAGGTTCAAGGTGTCTGCAGAGTACCGGAGGTGTGGTGGCAGGAGGTGACTTCCACAGCCGCTTGATCCCCCTGTTGGTGCGGCCTGCCGATTTTTGCGAAAAGAAAGAGCGCGCGTGAGAGGAGAACTTCTCCCATCTGCCGTGGCGGCACTGCGCATCGGTGAGTGGTCTCGTGAGCTGAAAGCTAGAGAAGGCACCCAACACGCTCTTGTTCCGCGACCCAGATAAAATATCTGCGCGTCATTGGCTTCGCCGATACCGAGGTGCTGCCGCGGTTGCAGAAGGCCGCAAAACTCGCTTGCCCCCCCCCCACCTTTGCACCGCTTTCTGCGGAGGAAATATCGTAGTGTCACCCTGTGCTCGCGTGTGTGGTTTGTGTTTTCGATCGTTTTTTTTTGCGCGTTTCTATATACTCTTCTTCATACTTAGTGTGCAAAGCTGTCAAAGGTACTGGCGCGGGCGCGTGGCTTCATCTATGGTTTGGTTTGCATGAGAACTCGTGCAAATGATAAACGAGATCAAGCCCCATGCTCGCGCCATTAGCATTGACAGCGTTGCACACTTATACTCTGTTTCATACTTAGTGTGCAACGCTGTCAAAGCTACTGGCGCGAGCGTGGGGCTTGGTCTCGTTGACCGTTTGCACGCGTTCTCGCGCAAACAAAACCATAGATGAAGCCACGCGCTCGTGCCAGTAGCTTTGACAGCGTTGCACGCTAAGTATGAAACAGAGTATAGTATAGAAGAGAGCATAGTTTTGTGGCGATACCCACTGATGGGTGAGAAAGAAGAAGGGACGTAGACAGCCGCCTTTTGTCTGTCTCTCCACAGTTTTAAAGTGTGCAGGTGTGTCACGGAGCCCGCGATGCCTAAAAACTGTTGCGTTCCGCGTTGTAAGTCAAAAGCTGCGAGCAATCCGGAACTCTGCTATCACGAGCTGCCGTCTAGAGAGAACTTTCGGGATGCCCGGATGAAGGACATTTCGCGACAAGCCAGCGAGAAGGGCAGCCAGTGGCAACCAAGCTCCAGGAGCGTCGTGTGCTCTATTCATTTTAGGAGGAGGACTTCAAGGTAGGGATGAAGCGGAAGTTGCTGCAACCGACAGCGGTGCCGACTCATTTCCCATTGTATCCGTCGTACATGCAGCCAGCAGGTTCAAAGAAGCGCAGAACGCTTGTTGGTGTGCAACCTAACGCGCCCACGTCACATGCGAGCGGTAAAAGTAAACAACGCAAAATGCGGTCCCTCTGCAGAAAGAAGACAGCTGTTGATGAGTGCGAGGCTGTTGAACCTTGGCTTCAAAAAGAGTTTAAAAGTTGAAGAATGTTCACAAACAAGCAGAGAGGCACCGGACCTCTTCTCACAAACGGCCTCCTTCTTGGAGGCCAAGACATCCACGAAGATGACCACCGAGTCACCGAACCATCCCCCCGACTTAGACAAAGACCAGGCGAGTTCAGCAACGATCGTCAAGGACGGCTATACAATTCCGTCTATGGACGTCACCGATGAAGCCGCCACCTGCTCCTCCTCGACGATCGTATCCGCCTGCGATGATGACGACATGCAATCGAACGACGGTGAATACGAGGTCGCTCACGGAAAGAAACGGCGCAAGAGGTGCCTGGATTCAACATCACCTTTCAAGGACGAAGCCAACCTGCAAGTCGGTCATACCGTTCTGTTCATCCCCACTGGAAACCACCAAGCTCAGTCACTCAGCAAAATCAAGCTCACCGACTTTCTGAACAACGCTGCACCAGGCATGGTGAGTGAAATCCGAATTAACAAGGCTCGCAACATCATCGCTGTTGACACAAAAAAACCCTCTTTAAAGCCGAACTGCTCAAGTTAACGAAACTCTGTGCACTGCCAGTGACAGCCTTCCTGCCCAGAGACCGCTCGAACTCTTTCGGCGTCCTCCGAGATATTGACCCTGATTGCACAGAGGACGACGTAAAGACACATCTACAGTCCTCTGTTGGCATAACAGAAGTGAAGCGACTCGGGAAGACATCGCCCGTCATACGCGTTGCCTTCACAGGAAAGGTGCCACCCCAACATGTCAAAGTGGGTCTTGTCAGAACTGAGGTACTTCCCTACCGAGCACGACCCCTGCAATGTTACAAATGCCACAAGTTTGGCCACATTGCAGCTGCATGCACAGCGGCCTCTCAGCTGTGCTATCGATGTGGGCAGTGCCACGAAGGTGAATGCACAGCCAACCCGCGATGCGTGAATTGTCAAGGACAGCATGCTTCCAACGCAGCCGAATGCCCAGTGAAAGTAAGAGAGACAGAGGTCACGAGATACCAGCTGAAACACAACACCACTTTTCGTGAGGCGAGAGGTGCTGTACACAATAAACACCAAATAAGCAAGAAAACTGCCGAAAATGACACACCACAACCTGATGCCACCATCAAAAGTGTTCCACAACGGACTGTTCAAGAGTTCCCTCCCTTGGAAAACAAGAGAGCAGAAACGAAAACCCCGATGCTGTAGCAACCACCTCAAGAGTCGTCACCGGAGGAACTGAAAAAGCATCCTTCTGGGATAAACAAAACATCAAAGACATAATTTCAAACAAGCCTTCCGATTTGCATACGTTGGCACCTAACCGGAAAACCGAAGGAGAAACTACCTCTATCTTCAAGGTCATAATCCCACTCGTGTTCACTACTCTTCGTAGATTATTGTCAACAATAACACCGGAGTCAACACCTCATCAGGTGATCAAGGCTATTCTTTCATTAGAGTCCATTATTTTAATGATTCTCTGAAGCTCTTTCAGGCTTACCTCATTCGACGCACCAAACACAGCCAATGTTGTGCCTTCATTGGTAAACGACGACCGGGAAAAATGCCGGAACTATACTGCAGTGTATATAGATTAGGTTTTCATCTTTACGAATTTTATACTCATCTGACCCAGGGACTTCAACGATTCTCGCTTTCTGACGACTACCACTCCGGCACTTCATTTCTTAAACTGCAAAGACCTCAGTTTTCTCTGGCCATAGAAGACGCAGCTTCTCAAGATGGGGTTCCTCTCCTACATCAGTACCAGCCGGGAGCAGAAATATTCCAGCAATTCATCCAACTGCAAGTGGTCGTAAGCCAGCTAGGAGCAGCCGCACCAACAACTGAAAATGGGAAGCAACATTAATCCAACATCTAAACACCCCATCACGTGCTCTCTGCTACAATGGAACGCTAACGGAATACAATCGCGGCTGCCAGGGCTTCGCGACCATCTGCAAGACAATGTATATGATGCCCTGGCCCTCCAGGAACCGAACACAAAAGACATTCGCATCTCAGGGTACGTGACTTATAAGAGCAAAGCAACGCGAGCAGGAAAATTCCCAGGAGCCATGTTGCTGGTACGAGAGAGGCTTGGACAGACTGAAGTGAACCTCAATGACTTGTGCAGTGACACTGAAGAGTACGTGGGTGTCACAGTGGAGATCAAGGGAAGGCCGGTTACCTTCGTGTCCGCGTACGTGCGGCCGCAGGGTCACTGGGACCCAAAGACAATTGTGGACATCTGCACGCAAATCAAGGGTGAGGCAGTAATCGCAGGCGACTTTAACTCCCACAACGAGACATGGGGTGACAAGAAAACGGACGCAAGGGGTCGTGCATTACAGTCCACTCTGGATGGCCTGGCACTCCGTAATATAACAAGCGGAGAACGAACATTCGTCCGCCCAGGAGTGGAAGGCAGCGTCCTTGACCTCACATTTATTACGAGAGGACTACGCCTGACAGCCAGACCAGAGAAGGAAAGCTGGGGCAGTGACCACCTTCCCATCATCATCGGGAAGCCACCCAAAGCCCCACTCAAGACCTGCCACCTCGTGGACTGGAAGGAGTACAGAGGACAGCTGGAAAAACTTGTAGACTCTGGCGCACCCCTTGCCCCCGAGAACATCGCCGAAGCACTTAAAAAAGCCACAAGAATGGTACAGATACCCATCACAAGGCCAAACCCGGACATGCACTGGCTCCGCCTGAGAGCTCAACGACGACGTGCACAACGCAGATCCTGGAGGACCAACAAGCCGGAGGACATACAGGAGTACAGGCGACTAGACGCAAAGTTCCGCCGCCACGGGAAAAAGCTGGCAAAAAGGCAGTGGGACCTCTGCTGCTCCAGACTTCACCTGCCAGCCGGAGGAAAAAGAGCCTGGCGGATGGTGAAAACGCTTGCCGGACGTCCGCTCCCAAGACAGCCAATACTTGGTCTGGCCCTTGCGAGAGGAGCGACAGTGCAGCAGGTGACAGAACTACTCGCAGACCTCTTCACAAAGGTTCCAACCCGCCCGCTGGTGGGCCCAGCCCCCCAGACTGGTCAACCCGCAGAGACCCTTCGGCGCCCAGCATGAAGGCTATGGATGCCCCCTTCACGCTACACGAACTAAGACACGCCATCGACGCATGCCCGCGCAAGCGCTCGTCCCCAGGCCCCGACGGAGTAACGAACCAGGCCATCAGGAACCTGGACGAGTCGTGCCACGACAGCCTCCTTGACTACATGAACAAGGTTTGGAGCAGTGCTGAGATCCCAAGGGCCTGGAGAGAGGCCACTACCGTGCCCCTACTCAAGTCTGGAAGGCCGGCCGATGATTTGAGCTCCTACCGGCCCATCTCACTAACCTCCTGCTTGGGCAAGCTACTGGAGCGAATGGTGCTGCGACGTCTAAACTACCACCTAGAGGCAGTAGACGCGCTTCCAGACTGCTTCTCCGGCTTTAGGAGACACAGGAGCACTGCGGACTCCATTGCAGACCTCACCACCACCATGGAGGAAGCTAAAGAAAGGGGCTGGTCGACGGCCACAGTCTTCCTAGACGTGAGGAAAGCCTTCGATGCGCTCCCCCATGACACCATCTTCACGGCTCTCCGGAACCTCGGAATCACCGGGCGCCCACTGTCATACATACGTGCATTTCTTACCGAGAGAACACTGCGTGTACGTGTCGGCAACACTTACAGCACACCACGCGGGATAACAGCCGGTGTGCCTCAGGGAAGCGTGCTGAGCCCGCTGCTTTTCTCCATCGCGATCGCGTCTCTCCCTTCGGCTGCCGGAGTTGGAGCGCGACCACAGTTCCCCGTGAACATGGCGGTATACGCAGACGACGTGGCACTTTGGGCCACCAGCCCACCAAATCGCAGACAGGAAATGGTGAAAGAGTTGCAACGGGCACTGACCAACACGGTGCACAGACTACACGAACTGGGCCTCGGCATCTCGGCTGAGAAGACCACGGCTTTGTTCCAGGCTCCAATACTGCGAACATTTCGTCCGGTACTACACATCGAGGGAGCACCGATAAAATCAGAAAAGACAGCAACTTATCTGGGTTTGCTGCTCGACGCGCGTGTGTCGTGGAGGCCGGCTGTAGATGCAGTGCTCCAGAAGATGCACACAAGAACAAACACCCTGCGGGCACTTGGAGGCAGAACGTGGGGCACCTCGCAGGCCATGATGCTGGCAATGTACAAGGGCCTGGTCATGTCCTGCCCGACCTACGCGCTGCCATTGGTGACGCTAAACAGCACACAACAAGAAAACCTAGAGAGGGCGCAGAGGGTGGCACTGAGAATTTGCCTTGGCACGCCCCGAAGCGCCTCATCACACAAGACACTCGTCGAGGCCGGCGTAGCCACGATTTGTGCCACACTA